>OZ022577.1:9965962-10058462 GCA_963669155.1 Arbacia lixula
CTGCTGCCGTGGCGACAGTACTGTCGTCCTCGTCTTGAAATAGCACAACATAGCAAACGTGAATTGGGTGAACAAGTATAATAAACTAATTTCTCGAATGTCATTTAGATATATATACTGATAAATTGGTTGTTGATATGTCGGGCTGGCATTCGGGAAACTTGTCTTAAGTAATTAACACGTTATTTGAAGAAAAGCAAACCGCAGACATTATATTCATAAAACAAAGTAACATCTATCTATTTTCTATCTCTCTATGTATTGATCTATCTATAGATAGATATATTCTGCGACGTAGACAATCATGGAGTGCCACAACTCTCTGTCTTGGGCTCTTTGTATTAGCCCCACGCCATGGTAAACAAACTCTTGCTCTGCTAACCAGTTAAACGTACATTGAGTGAGCAAATACAATATACATGATTTAATGAAGAATCGTAAAGGTATTGTAACAAAGAGTTGGTGGAAAGGGGGTGGAGCAATGACATTTCAACACCATTTCAACCCGCCAGCAGCTATATCATACTTCGCCGAATCGTTTTATGTTTAGTTGCAATAATTAAAATGCCCCACGAAATTTTACTTACGGAAGAGAGAGAGAGAGAGAGAGAGAGAGAGAGAGAGAGAGAGAGAGGGAGAGAGAGAGAGAGAGAGAGAGAGAGAGAGAGAGAGAAAGAGAGACAGACAGAGACAGAGAGACAGAGAGAGAGACAGAGAGAGATTTTTTTAAAATCAGAATTCTCTTTGTAAAAATGCGTTTATTCGACGTCTTGGGTCACGTCTGCACTAACCATAACAACTCTGTTTTTTATATAAACATCTCAATTATGTTGTACTGGTAGAAAAATGTAGAAAATGAACATTTTCGTGTAAATATCTTGCTAAACTTCTTTTATTTTTAAGTAATTGAAAAGGTGTTCAGTTTACCATTGTGATCTTCTTGGTCCCGATAGCTGCCGGCCAATGTGCATGTCAGTAGAATATGAAGGAAATGTCTATTACGTGTATTTTATGTCTTGACATTATATTCATGCATGTAAATGTCATGGTACGCATCATTCTTTTGTTGCTTTTAGATCAGTTACTAGGTGTCGGAGGGAAACCAAAAAGTATACGGCTAAAAAATGGGAATTATTGTTTGTTCATTTTCGAAAGCGAAGGGGGGATATTTATATGACGTTTTACGAGATTTTTTACGGTTCTTATGTTATTGTATTTGCTCCCCTATTATATTTATCGTTATCACCTCCATAAACGTGTATGTATAAAACGTGTACAAATGTTTTAAAAAGGAAAAATCGTTGCTGCAAAGTCCTGTCAAGGATTGTGGTGTGACATATTGAAACACTTCATATGATTTGCCTTCCATGAACCAAAAAGTGTAAATCCGTCCATGTAAATAGTTGATTTATATCTTTTGTAATTTGATTCATGTTTCTGAAAGTTTCTACCATAACATAAATCATCTTGATTAATACAATTTAGGAAAAACTTTAACTTTTAGTAATAACTTGTTCTTGTATTCTCCCAAGATATTTGATCAACTTATGGGTACAATTTAAAAAAAAAAAAAAACCCTTCTTGCTAATGCTTATGAAGCCAGTTCAATTTGACAAATATGATTCATTATGAAAAAAAAAATTGCTGTAATATTTCCGCTTCTGAAAAGTTTTCACAATTTTAATCGGAATTGACTTTAAGGGATCTCGCTAAAGCTTGTTAAGAGAACTCAAGGTAACAAATCTGAGGTATGTAAAATGTGTTTATTTTTCTGCAAATATATTATGGATATATGTTTGTCTTAATCTAAGTCACCTAGTAAGGTAACAGTGTTTAAAAGTTGTATTTAACACTGAGGTTTTTTTTAATGTAACATAGCAGATTTACTATATTAAGTATGTATATAGACATGTTTCATTATTGTGTTCCTCATCTGTATGTCTTACTGTCTAAATCACAAAAACTTATGTGAAACAATTGTTTTCGGATGTTTCCTTTTTAATTTTGGAGTGATGAATTAAATAATACAGCTATCATTAAAATTATTGTATTTAGTTTTTGCCATTACTTCAGGAGTTAGGATACATTTGAGAGAGAGAGAGAGAGAGAGAGAGAGAGAGAGAGAGAGAGAGAGAGGGGGGGGGAGGAGAGAGAGGTGGAGAAAGTGTGATAGAGAGGGGGAGAGAGAAAGAGTGAGTGAGAGAAAGAGAGAGAAAGATAGAGAGAGATTAAGAGAAAGAGAGAAAAATAGAGAGAGAGAGAGAGAGAGAGGGAGAGAGAGGGGGGGTAGAGTGAATGAGGAAGAGTGAGAGAAAGCGATAGAGAAATAGAGAGTGAAAAAGGGAGAGGGAGAGACAGAGAGTGAGAAAGAGAGAGGGAGAGACAGAGGGTGAGAAGTAAAGAAAGAGAGAGAAAGGGAGTGGGAGAGACATAGTGAGAAGTAGAGAGAGAGAAGGAGAGAGAGAGGGAGAGAGAGAGAGAAAGAGAGAGAGAGAGAAAGAGAGAGAGAGAGAGAGAGAGAGAGAGAGGAGGGGTGGGGGGGGGAGGAATAAACCATGAAGAGTGAACGACTGACTGTTCCTGTCGGATATCGAACGCACAGCCTATCGCCAATGTCTTAGCCATGTCACCTATCATACGCCATGGAAATGATATTGATTTGTGCGATACCGACTTCGATTGCCTGCCGGTGCAGCCTCTCATCCTCAGAGTTATGCAATCCTTTTGTTTGGGTCAAGAACAATCAACCAGCAGTGCTCTTAAACTGGATGCAGAAAATATACATTGTGAAATATCGAAAGCAGGTCTAGCTTGCCACAAAAAACACTTCTCAACAAAATACAAATTTAAGGGAAGTTAATGGTAGTGTGTATCTCTTTTGCTTACAAATGATTTTGTGTACAATATTGCATGAACCACGAGCATATCATATTCATTGTTGGCAGTGGAATGGTCTGGAGGCACTAAATTGTACGATCTTTCCCCAAATCTATATGAAATGTTATGGTCAAAAGCATTAATAGTTATCTTGAGTTTCTCTTTTTCTGATGCATGTGTGTATGTACATGTGTGTAGGTGTGTGTGTGTGTGTGTGTGTGTGTGTGTGTGTGTGTGTGTGTGTGTGTGTGTGTGTATGTGCGTGTGTGTGTGTGTATGTGTATGTGTGTGTGTGTGTGTGTGTGTGTGTTTGTGTACGGGGGGGGGGGGTTCTTTGATACAATGTGGTAGCTATTTACAGAACTTTATACATTTCACAGACATAGGATTCACACCCTTGAAGAGCGTAACAAAATTAAAAAAACGTTTTCACGCATTGTCACTAAAATTACACTCGGAAGGTGAAATCTATCTCTACGGTCCGATAATTCGTTCGACTTTGCAATCGACTGAATCGCAATACCTGGTCATGGGAGTTGTGTAAGTAGATCACGTCACATTTCCAGTCGTGCGTTCTTACGACTGCAGAATCGTGGCAAGATCGTGTCGCCTTTCGGTGACATTATATTGCGTGCGTGGTCTGGGCCCAACCGTGCGCTGAAGAAAACACTCCACTGAATGCGATACGCACGTAAGACGATGAATATTAAAATACATCGTGATTAACACGCCTTTGTTATAATTGTAAAGCAGTATTCCCACAGACCCTAGCTTACACAATGAACCTTTCTTTTAAGTAGACATTAACAACTAGCAAATAAAAACATGGTGGTCATGGATTCGGTTCTTTCTTTACCCCGCCATTGTGTAACAAGTTAGGAAGAAGGGCAACGCGATCAATAACTTCGTCTTTGGAATGCGCATGCATGCTGCCCAAGACTTATGGCAACACCATAATAGCAACTTACACGTTATGCTTTTATGCTTGAATAATTTCCAATTCGCATGACTTATTGGCAGCCATAGCTAAATCCCATAGTCAATTAGAATGTCCAAGCAATTGAATTCGTAGCACTACACATATCAAAATAAATATAACATATAAAACATATAAGATATAACATGTGACACATTCAAACATGTTTAAACGGTACAGTATGTATACAGTATAAGGTAATAACACTAACAACATCCAGAACACGCTCATATATTTGATATACATATGAATGACTGTACAGCGGAGGAAAAGGTATGAACGATTAACGTAGTCGGCTTCTCGTCTCAGTTAGACTAGAAGGTGGCCGGTCTAGAGCTGAATAGATGATATCATGCATGGTGAGAGACGGGCAGGACACTTTTGCTTTTAGACTTATCATGCATCCACACAAGTTGCGAAACCAACATCAAGTCATTGATGGCATAATGCTGCTCTGTAAATACTAATGGTTATTCGTAGACACACACACACACACACACACACACACACACACACACACACACACACACTTAAACACGCACACACACACACACACACACACACACACACACACACACACACACACACACACATATAGCACACACACATACATATAGCACACCCACACACACCCGTCATTCCTTGGAGAGAGAGTTCCATCTAACGCTGATGTTCTGCTGTTAGATCGCGCGCAAAGCTACCGGCTCTTCCGGTCAGCGGTCGCACCCCTTTGTATCTGTATTATACAATTTAGATCTGACATAAGGTGAATACAAACTGCGTAACAGTGTTTCGACCAATATGTAAGCGACTCGCCTCTGTGATTTCGACTATGCCTCTTAATAATTACAGTATATATTTTTTTAAATCAGTTTATTTTTGTCCAAATCCTGGCAGCCCAAGAAAAAACATGCATAGTACACACATGGTATCGAAGAGAGTAATGATAAACAAATAATTTTAAAGCATTGATGTGGGAACTACGACCTATAAGAACCCTGTTAAACGCATTGTGGGGGCACATTCATCTGTCATTCGTTACAAGACTGTTGCTTGTAAACAGTTAAGAAATATGTTTCCATGCATATTTCTTTTTGACACGTGTCATTTTATGAATGTGTTTTTAATCATTCTGTCCCTTTGCACATTGATATAATACATACATAAAAATTCACTTTGATCACAAACCTGAAAAAATGAACATAAAAGCAAACCGAATTTTACCAAGTTAACAGATAACATCATGCACATGGTACTTTCAACAATTCGTTTAAACATAATGAAATTCCATTAACATAAATATTCAAAGAAAATACCGAGTAAAACGCTAAGTTAATGCACAATAAACAAGCGTTACGCCATTACTCACTTGCATTCTTCTATTCATTTCACTGGAGGCCCATTAACATACAGGAATAGTTTTAAAACGGGTCTTAATCATACACTTTGAAGTAAAAACAAAGGGAAACCATTTATTATAGATAAGTCATCACTATCATTTATGTGGAAATAAAAAAGAGCGTTTTCATTAAGTTTCTTCTGTGAACAAATATGGGCAGATTATCAAAATTACGGTTTTTTTCTATCCCTTTCAATCATTTAGTTGTAAGAAAACTAAGCAATCATATTCCTCCCCCATTTTGGTCATGTTGCACATAGATTTCATTTATCGTAACTTACTATCAATTGTGAATACCATGGCAACCGGTGCAAGAATGAGAGCTCATTGGATGTTGCCATGTTAGTTACCATTGATGGTATGTTAAAATAATTGAAAACCTATATGCAACATGGCCGTGGTATGTATTTCTCTGCCTTTCTATACGTCTGTCTGTCTCTGTCTCTGTCATTCTGTCTCACCCTATCTTTACTCGTCGATCAAAACTTGCATATAATGTAACAAACACAAACACACCTTGTTATTGATTGACAACGCGCCGGGTAACGCTGCACACAGCAGAGTACACGTAACTGAGAGGAGCACACAAAACACACCGAACGCCAAACTTTTCGGGTGTGTGTTATTTGGTTCCTCGGACTTTTTGACGTCACAATGTAACGATCGTTACGAGAACGTATCGATCTGTATAAATCGATCACACCGATCTAAAGGGAATCTTTGGTAGTTAGGTGTGTGGGGATTGCAATCGAAATTACTTTAAGGAAGGGACAAACAAAGATTTTTCAAGATATTAACGTTTATCATGTATTATTGTAACGTATGATGAATACTTCTTATTGTTATTTGTGGGTGTAAGAGCATAGTTATTGTCATTTATGCTATTAATGCCACCGTTTCTCACTTTTAAGAATACAGGAACTCTTTAAAGGTATTTGTTTCCATGTTGCCGTGTCTTGACCCGTGAACTAGACATAGCTTGCGCGGTTAAGTCGCTGCCCGGTAAGCAGTAGATTGCACGTTCAAATCCCGTCTGGTTCCAAGATTTTTTTTCTGACTTGTTTTCGTTCATTTACAGGATGGAGCATGCTATCCTTACTTCTGGGTGTATGCCTAAAATTTCTTGGTAAATCTTCTAAGAATGTTTTGCACTTTATAACAGTGTGCGAAAAAATGCATATAATGTTACTCAGTCATCGTATGTGAATGTGGTATCATACGAAAGCATAATTATTTCTCTTTTCACCTGTTTCAGGGAAATGTAATTTGTAATGCTTATACAATCATGAATTTCACAGTTATTATGAATATGCAGCAAGGTCAAAATAAAATATTGCAAAATCCATTGTTTTCAGTATTGAATTCCTATTTATTATGAGAATGGATTGAATTGGAATGATTGACCGGTTTCAAGATGTTTCGACTGCAATCTTGATATGGTACTTTCGCTCACTCCCAACAGGCCTAAAACAACTTTATTAGAGAACACCTACTCGAGGTTGTTTACTTTCCTTCGCTTATAAAAGATTCGACAAGTGTTGCACGTTTACATCTTACAAACGAGTATTTGATGCAGTCAAATGCAACTCATTTGATACAGCCATTATTCAAGGCCAATTTCCCTTTCCAAACAAAGGGAAATAACATAATTCGTGTATGTATGTTGACTTCATTAACGATCACCTGGATAGTACTAAGACACATTCCATCCTTTAGAGAATAGAAAAACACACTCTTGGCATTCGGGCAAGGTATGTACTGTCACCTCGGCACTGTTTAAAACACACACTGATGTTCAAAAGAACTGCAATGCGATTTTCTGACGTTGTCCTATATTCGGGAGACATGGTATATTTTATGATTGCATAATCAAGGGAAATGGCACATCTTCGTACAATCGAATACGTAGGCTTTGTAATACTACCACACTGACGTATGCCCATGCATCCGGCATACATAGCTCCTCTAAACCTGAGTTAAAGATCTTTTTCTGAGGGATAACCTTTCTTACAAGAGAATGTCTGCGAAAAGAAAGACATGGAAACTGGTTAGATTAGCTGCCCTCATCTTCAGTAGACGTATGCATACACATTACCCGCCTTCACACTATCATTAAACGCTCTTCCCCTTTCATTCGCCTAAATCTCTCACGGAGATATAAACAGATACATAGTTGACAATACATACACACACACACACACACACACACACACACACACACACACACACACACACACTTATATATATATGTATATATATGAATAAACATCACTTTTACGAAGATTTTTGCATATCTTAATGTGAAAAATCACATTAAACATGTTAAAAGGGGCCCATTGATAAGCAGACTAGTCTCCTTATGGCCCCTCATCATTAGTTCATGTTTGCACTTTTACTTTATTTCTCGTTTTTTGTTTATGGTGGTCCAAAATTCAATGAATAAATATATACTTTTGACATTGACATATCATCGGCAGAGATGACATATGGATATGTGCTCTTCGTATCACGTGCGATAGAGCAGGCAGTACAGATACGGCTTTTAATACTTGTCTTAAGTTTCCATTTTTGTTTCTTTAAATACTAACTTTACCGTTTTACAGTTATATTTTATTCGCAAACAATATATTTAAGATGTATCGTGTAATAAAAATGAAATGTAAATATTGTGAAGAGCTTATTGCGAATGCATATCTTAAAATGTCTTATAGGTAGCACTAGTTTAAGATGTTTGTTGAAAATATATGTTAGATTTTCTGTGAAGATTTAGTATATATGCTCCTATTAACCTATTGTGTGATCGGAGAAATGCTCCTGTATAGCATTTGTGTGTATGACTGGTGCAAAAAGGCATTAATAGTGGACGGAGAGTTCATTTATTTTCTAATTATGATTTGTACGGATATGTACAGTTAGCTGCAATGTGTACGAACGTAACAAACATATCAACTAAGAGGAGCGTTCCTGGGCGTCAAGCGTGAGACCAGAAGACAGCTCTATTGTATCCAGAGGTATTCTTGTGTTCTCTGTTTCGTCGTCGCTAAGTATACACGCTCCAAAAAGTCGATAATTCTCGTGGTTGTCTTGTGGATGTGGACAAGTTTTGCTCCACGACAACCAAAGAGTCGCGCGCTATGTCATGGGAACGCCCCAAATATGTACGGCCCGGACCCATGGCGACCGAAGTTTCAGCCAATCAGGAGCCGGGGATGCAAGTCGATGTGACAGGCAAGACGCGGGTATATAAAGAAAGACCCTAGTTGATGGGAGTCATTCTTCGCATAACAGCTCTTGAGATCTTGGACACGTTTTGCAAGAGCCATCTCGTTTGGAAATACTAGAGGATTATATATTCGCATATTGTCACGGAATTTGTGATTTTACTTTCACTCATCGAAATATCCTGGACAACATGAACCGTTTCATCATCTCTCTCCTCATCGGTGAGTTTATTAAAGTCTTCTTAATTTCTTACACTCGAAATCAGTGATGAGCTTTAGCCGAAATGTATTTTTTTTACAGGCTGCGAAATTCGTCAATTGTGGTACTCACCAATAGAGTTAACCGCTTAGCCAGGATATATTATATTGCCTATTATGACATGTAATGATACAAACTAGACATCGTCGTTGCCTCTGTTCTAGCTACCTGGTGTAAAGTTTTAGTCACCTGTTTTCTATGTTTCAAGAAAGTCAATTCGGCGGTATGAAAGCTAATTAGGCGATACTATATACTTAATATTAAGTGAACTTTGAAACGTCATGTGGTTCCTACTGAGATAAACTGCTTCAATCCATCCCGATTACCATCCTCCATCGTAACCATGGTAACGTTTCATGTTGCAAGTCTTTAACCTGCGTCTGTTCTCTTCCTTGTTGGTGACTTATAGCCCTGATGGCAGTGGCAGCTGTCAGCGCCCAGACGACGGATTCGGACTTCACTGAATCCGCGACTGAGGAAGACGCCACTGTTGAAGAAGTGACAGGCGCCGATGGAGCGACCACGGCAGATTCGTCTGGAGGTATGTTCACCTTTCGATCACATCGCAACTCGCCTTTCAATTTTATGAGCTTATTCCAAAACATTTACGACAAACAAGTTACTAACTCTTTTTATATATGGTTACCTTAAGAAGAACAAACTTGTTACCGTTTCCTCATTGCGGTTACCATATTGACCGGTGATCAATATCAATCCATATTGAGACCCATGTTCAGTCAAGAGCTTTTTTGTCTTTGTCTTTTTTTTTGGTCTTTCTGTAAACATAGCAGCATCTAATATTCTGTCCATGCGACTCATACGAGTGATACGTTTACTTAATATTAGATATTTATATACACTTGTACCGTTAGTATTCTTTAAATCCTATTGATTTCATATGAAAAGACTAAATTTACATTAATCATTGATCAACTCTATAATGTGGAAGTGGAAGCAAATATATATTAATATAAATTCATAGAAAATATAAGAAATCATATAATATGATATTAACTCCCAATCCCATTTTCTTTTTCTTTCCTCTTTCAGGTGGTTCCTCCACTACAGCCCCTGCAGTAAGTATCTCAATATATTTACATTATATATTTTCATATATATATATTTGTTTTAATGTGATCGTCTAAATAAGATCCGTATGGAGATGAGATTTGATTGAATAGATAATCTAAGAACAACACATCGACATCTCGAGTTCAAATTAACCAGATGTAGAAGAGCACCCATACCCGAGCTAATTACACGATTAAGTGTTGACTACCACTATCATATCGCAAAAAGTTATGATGTTTAGATGTGACTATTGTGTCTCATATTGCCATTTGAATATCATATATATGCTATGTTTCATATAGCTAACGAATCTTTCCTCATACCTTGTTCTCTATAGGGAGTCACTTGCAACGTTTGCGAAACCGACGACGAGACCCATGCTTGCGCTACTGGTGACGACGACTCCGCCTTCACAACGGTTACGTGCTCCGTCGGCCAGCGATGCTTGGTAAGTGCAAACCATCACATCACTCATCAAAATGAATTATCATAATTTAAAGCTTTGATATTTGACCTTTGCTGCTAAAGCTTTGATCATTAGGCCTCGGTATTTGACCTTTTCTTACAGAAATGTGATCATCATGATTTGATATTTGAACTTTGAAATTAGAACTATGAATTATACTTTAAACACAGATCAATTGTTTCTACGGTGTCGTCCTTTTCATATGTGGATATCGAGAACTCTTGTCATTGTTATCCAGCAGTATTTCATTACGCTTTCTGTGCTCATGGAGGAAGACAGAATAGTAGGCAAATTCTTCTTTGCACTTTGTTCGCACAAAGCGGATGCCGTAAGAACGTAGAGTTCCTCACGAGCCGAGCGGGTGGTTATGTCATGCCGTCATGAATACCTGACCCTCACCCTTTTCCTTTACCCTCAAGTAATGTTCCCCATCTCTTTCTCTCTCTCGTACAGACGAAGAAGCTGAGTAATGCGACGTACATCTCCATCACCAGGGGTTGCGACACTTCCAGCACTTGCTCCGCCAACTCCGACTCCGAAGCACTCACCTGTCAGGAATCCCAGTCTTCCAACGTAGCCGAGTGCACACACTGCTGCGACACCAACAACTGTAACACTGTTGATGCCGGCGTCGCTGGACTCGGGCCCGCATCCCTGTTCGCAATCCTGGTTGCGGCCGCCATCGCCACATCACTATCGAGATCTTGAAGAGGGTCTGCGCACGACCAGACGATTGTCTAATTATGCACTGAACTGTTATCGTAAACAACAGCAGAAAACTTTCCGATCTCGGAGAGATGGAAATAGACAGAATGATGCAGGCCGAGAGAGACAGAGGGAGAGAGAGAGAGAGAGAGAGAGAGAGAGAGAGAGAGAGAGAGAGAGATAGAAAGAGAGAGAGAGAGAGAGGGAGGGAGAGAGAGAGAGAGAGAGAGAGAGAGAGAGAGAGAGAGAAAGAAAGACAGAGAGAGAGAGAGAGTGAGTGAGAGTAGGAGAGGGGGATCACAGCACGGGTAAAAGTTGGAGGTCTGTTCCGTGGTACATTTCTATTTTGTCAAGATCATAACTAATATCACAGCTATCGCTTTTGATGTCCCTTCATTACAACGCATTAGCACCCCCTCTCTGTAAGAACGTGGACATTGCAATATTCATTCTCTTCATGTGATTTGTGAAAATCTTGCCTGTTCACCTTCCTCCGATTCCTTCTTAGAAATAATATTATGAACGGCGTACTGCGGATTTGACTTCAAAACGCATTCTGTCAGGCGTTTCTCCTATTCCGTTCACACATTACACATCTTGACAATGAGTAGAGTGATTGTGCCATATCTATGTATTGTAATTCGTTGTTGATATTTCACTATGATTCTTGCACCAAGGATTATATATCATTCCGTCCAGGGTGTTTAATTCGCCAATGTGTACACGATATCTTCTAAAACCGAGTTGAGAATTTCTATGATGCTTGGCATTGGTATGTATTACCACATACAAGAACAATAGGCGACAGACCGTATTGAAAATGTCACCTCGTGATTTTGCATTGTCCAGACAAGTTAACAGCATGTATCTCGTTGTACTTGTGTATGATTTAAGTTTTCATAAAAAAATCGTAATTTCAGAAAATGTATATGTACAGATTAAAGTGTTAATAAAGATATTTGAAATTCATATTTGATGTTCTTTGTCATCTAAACATGCCTTAAAGATTTAATTGTAGTTCATGTCAGAGAGAGAGAGAGATAGAGAGGGAGAGAGGGAGAAGGAGAGTGCGCGGGGGAGAGAGTGAGAGAGAGAGAGAGAGAGAGAGAGAGAGAGAGAGAGAGAGGGAGAGAGAGAGAGAGAGAGAGAGAGAGAGAGGAGAGAGGTGGGGGGGGGGGTGAGAGAAAGGTGAACATACAGATGATGGGGGAAGAGAAATGGGTGGGTGGGAAGGATAGGTAAAAATAATTAAGGCGATATACATAGATAGGGCAAATGAAAGAAATTGTGTGGTATAGAGAGGAAGATAGATAATTGGAGAGAGAGGGAGAGAGAGAGAGAGAGAGAGAGAGAGCGAGAGAGAGAGAGCGAGAGAGAGAGAGAGCAAGAGAGAGGGAGAGAGAGAGCAAGAGAGAGAAGAGAGAGAGGGAGAGAGAGAGAGATGGAAGAAAGTAAGAGCTAGACAGAATTGTTCAAAATACTTCCTTATCGTCGATGTAATACAAATATAAAGATATCAAGGCAAATATGAACTACTGAAAAATGATTTATCAATATCCTCAACGTAAATATGTCTTAATACACACAACAAAATTACAAAATGATCACTCAACAGAAAAAAATCGAAAACACTTTCATATACAGAGGACGCAATAAATCAGGACAGGGAAGTTAGTCGTAAAAACTGTTTCTATTACTGTAAAGCCGTTTTGGTCCTGTCGATAAGGGCCCACAAAAAAAAAGCTCTCTCCCACCCATCTCCCTTCTCATTTTGCATTATTTGGTATAGACATATAATTCCACCACTAGTATTAAAGAGTAATTTTCCTTGCTAATACGTAAGCCTACCAAATACCAACTTTCAAGAAATACTGTAGTCCAGCGGCACAGCTCGATATATTCACCAAATTGTACACTTTTGTCTAAAAGCACCGAATTTGGCAAGCATATAGAAAAACACATTAAAGAAATTCAAATATTAAACCATCTCGAATTTTACCCAAGAGAGCCATGGCTGCCATTTTTGTTAATGGCCGGCACGGAAAAATAGTATTGACCAATTTTATAGATAACATTTGAATGAAATATGTTCTCACATTACATAAGATGTCATATAAAAGAGGTTTAAATTTACTTCAAATTAATGTAAGATTTAGCGTGATTTCGAATAATTTTAAAGTGAACATTTGAAAAAAAATTGATGTTTAACAAATGCTACCTAAAATGTGAATTTTCATTAATTACACATTTCCTCATATTTAAAAATTTCGCCTCACAGGTATATATATAATTGTTGAAAATCTGCCAGGAAAAAGGGATAGTTCACCCTGAAAATAAGTTGCTTTCAATAAAAGCAGAAAATGAAAGAAACACATTCGTAAAGGTTTTACGAAAATCCGTCAAAGGATAAACGAGTCTTGATCTTTTGAAATTTCAATGTTGTGACGGCACGTGCGAGATTCCTCTCCCATATGTTGTGTACAGAATAATTCCATAAACTGCTCGTTTTCTGCGTTTGACAACGGAATGTCTTTTTTTTTTTCAAAACAGGTATGTGTGTAAAAAAAACATTTCGAATAATATATCAAATGCGCAGGTTAAAGGATACATATCTTCTTGAGACAATGGATACTTTCCACAAAGAAATATCCACAAAGAATGTACACAATATATGGGAGAGCACCTCGCGCGTGACGTCATAAAATCAAAAGAGCAAGGAGAGAAGTCTGGATGAGCTTATGCATGGGAGTAGGAGAGATTTAGCGTGTAAGTGGGAGGATGCATGGTCAATATAGTGTGAATAACACTGCATTGTTACGTCACATAAAGGATACACCCTTAGTCACTTCCTTTATAGACATAACATACGTATGATGTACAGTCAACTTTAAAAGAAGTTGTTTAAAAACAAAAAGAAATGTATTACCTAAACACGACAAAAAAAGGTAAGTGCCCCCCCCCCCCCCGTAAGCAAAATGGCATAACTTTTTATCGAAGAGGTGTTGGGCAAAATAATTTGGCAGCATTTTTCCTTAATTTATTGACTAATTTATGTGTGAAAATTGAATGGAAAGAGAGAGAGAGAGAGAGAGAGAGAGAGAGAGAGAGAGAGAGAGAGAAGGGTGTTGAAAGAGAATAAGTTACAGAGTAGAGAAGACACCGCCAAAAATTATAGCGGAATTATATATTGGTCGTTATATTTTGAGTAGAACAAACTAACACGAACGTAGGTAGTTCTTAGCAGGTGCATCACTCCCTTCCTCATTTTTAATTTCTCTTTTAGACACACACACAATCACATAAACACACTTTTCTACAATTTCCGTCCAAATGCCTAGTTTCGTTTGATTCTTGACTGATAATTTAAAATAAAAGTGGTCGAGCACTGTTGTCTGTATACACAGAAAACCTTCAATTTTGTCCAAAAGTGCATATTTCATTAAATATTCACGTGATTACTTCACGAAATGTAATTGCTGAAATGCCACAAAACTTGCTTCTAAACAAAGTGACATCCCTTGATTTAAAGATGTCTTAATTTTAGTTTAATTCAAGATGCAAGTTATGTTAAATCATTTTTCAAGTGTCCAAATTTGTATTTAACACCCATTAAAATCAATGTACCCCTAGCTCGTTTTCCATCCCTCCCTCTCCTCCCTTTTAAATTTCCCTTTCGCTTATTCTCTCTCTGTCTTATTCACGTAAACACATACCCGTATAATTTCCGCCCAAATGCATAGTCTCGTAGGTTTCTTGACAGGTGATTTAAAACAAAGGGAATCAAGCGATGTCATGACGTAGCTCTGTTTTTGTTAAGCCCCTTTTTCAATTAATTTAAATTCAGGAATTCGTAGTGAGCGGTCGCTTGGGTCGGGGTTTATATGTAATGAATCCAACAATGATACCATTATGTATCACACCTGTCAATCAGCGAGCAACTGCCATCAGATCCATTAATAATGCATGAAGCTATTGGCAGAAAATAATTTGTGGGCTGACATGTGTGAGGCACAATCGCCATTGTTGTGTTCTGAATTAATCATGTGATACACACAAATTTTAAAGCCCCAAATTTGTCCAAAAGTGAAAATCTCATTAAATATTCACATGATTACTCAAGAAAAGTGATTCATGAAATGTCACAAAACCTCTTTACTTTATGATGTGTTAACTTCATTTTGATTCAAATTGTAGCTTATTGTACATTTCCCTTTTCAAAAGTGTCATAAGCTTTATTTAACACCTCATTTCGCTCCCTTCCTCTCATCCCTTTTTAATTTCCCTCTCGCTCATTCGCTCTTTTTCTATTCTTCCCGCACACACGGACACCCACCCACACACACACACACGCGTGTACAAACCACTGATCTCTCTACACTAGTGGGGAGATCAGTGGTACAAACACAGGTATACCCACACCCGTATAATTTCCGTTCAAATGCCTAGTTTCGTAGGATTCTTGACTGATAATTTAAAAAAAATGTTCCTCTTAAACACACACACCACACAAACACACAAACACGCAAACACACACTTTGACATGCCTAGTTTCGTAGGATTCTCCACTGATAATTTAAAAAGAAAGGTGGTCAATTAGCAATGTCATGACGTAGTCCGTGTTTTTGTTAAGCCTTTTCATTAAGACATTTAGATTCTGTAATTTGTATCTCAGGTCTCCCAAGAGAGAGAGGGAGAGAGAGAGAGAGAGAGAAAAAAAAAACATCCCCTTTTAAAGAAATCTCCAGGTGAAAAGTCAAATACACCCCCTTTTTTACAATTTGCGGGCCGAACTTTCCCGCGAAAAAGATACCCCTTTACCGCACATTAATTTGGGAACACGCATGCGGTCCCTCCCCAAAATATTCTTCACATCGTTCAAACGATACGTTACTAATGGGAACACCAAAGCTTGTCCGAGTAGCAACAACTAATAGATTCAATATGCATTCCATCCATTGAATCTGAATGCCTGGATACAGGTGAATGCAATAACATGTTACTACGCAGCTAGGGGGAAGTTGTGAAAACATTACGAAAACGGTCTATTCATATTTGATTTGTAAGGTACCCCCCCCCCCACACACACACACATACACACTCTGTGTTATCTAGTGTACGCCTATGCTCGTTCCCTCCCTTTGAAAGCATCTTCCCGTCTCATCCAAAACGCCCTTTACGTGTGTATTGTTACTGTTGAGATGACGGCATTTAAACGCGCATACATCACTTCTGTGTTTATGCTACCCCGTTAACCCTAATACTCCCGGGGTATTTCAAAGCTTGTTATTACCAGGGGGGGGGGGGGCATTATTGCCCCCCCCCTGAGATCTCAGCCATGGGTCGCCCGATTACCTCAAAATTTTGCACAAGGGTAAAGAATTATGTAATCTACAAAGTTGTAAAATCTAAATTTACGAAAATCCTTTTATCTTTTTTTAACTAATCAATTTATGCTAATTTATGCGAGAAATCATAGATCTTGGTATTTCTCACTAAATAAAGCCTCAGGAAAAGTAATTTTTGGTACAAATGTCTTTCATAACTCCCTCATCAATTCTTGAAAGAAAAAGATAGGTTGTGGTTATTATTTCTTATGTATTTTATTGTTTTTCAATTTTCTTTTGTATTTCTTTGTTTTTCGTCAAGCGTCTTTCGCTATTTGACAAAATTACAACCACATTTCATTTTATATTGTTCGAAAATATTTGAAACAATGATAACACTTATTAGAAAAGTATTTACATAACTTGGAAAAGCTCCTGATTTTATCCATAGGGTTATACACAGTCATATAGAGAAATAGCGAAACTTCAGTGACATGTGTTCAGTAAACGTAATCTGACACCCGCACGGTAGGTCCGATCGCCATAAATTTGGTATCAAAATGTGCGAGAAGAATCAGAGAAAAAAGTCAAGAAATTTCGTTTCGAAATATTGAGGCGTTAGGAAGTACTGACAAAACTTCGACAGGGGGGGGGGGGCCATAATGCCCCCCCCCCCCCCCCCGGGAGTATTAGGGTTAAACGTGATAAGTCAGAATCGGTGATCGTCAACGCACCTGTTTGTGTATTTTGAAACGCCGTTCTGAAACGGCGTTTATATCAAAATGAGCATAAAACGCATTTAAACATCCTTGCTCAGACCTCTGACGAGCGTGGGTGGCGTAATTCTCGTCGTAGATGGTGCTGTATAGCCATACAGAGTTGACCCACGCGGTTTCATTCGGTTACAACACAGTGGCGCATATTCGCTTGCCCAACAAAACAACACGCGCCATGCTGTTACCTATTGAAACCGAATTGGCCAAACTCTGTTTACAGATAACGGTCGGATGGAATGAAAGCGTACTTTAGCACAAAAGATAGTTTATTGGCACAGGTATCGGTTGATACTAGGTGTTATAATAAATGTTTTTAAACATAAAAAAGCTTCTAAAAATCATCATAAATAGGTTACTCTATTAATGTTGAAATTTAAACATCATGAAGTCAAATGATGTCAATTTCCTGAAATTTATTTTGTTATACATGTACTTCATGAATTATCATTGGAATTATTCTTTGAATATGTAATAAGATTTCTACTTTTGAACAAATTTGAACCTATAACTATTGTATGAATTAGATAACTACTTCAGAACTCTACAGTACACCTGTCAAACCATGAACTGCCTTCATGATGTCATTAATAATTCATGATGCTCCTGACATAAAAGCCACAAGATACTATAACCCCTCCGGTGCCAGGTACAATGCTTCTCAGTGGAATTTGTGTTGGAAAATGCACATCTGGCATACAAATGTAATACACTATACATTCATGTATGTGTTTTTTATGACAACATCATTGTACGTGATTAGAATACTTTCTTTATTTTGAAATTACACCATTAGAGCCCTATACAGGGGAAAATCCCATCAGATAATCATCAGCACACATACAAACATACACACACACACACACACACACACACACACACACACCCTCCACATATTAAGCACTTCATTATTCATTACAATGTATTTTTTTTTAAATCTTTCTTTATTACCTACTGAAGCACTTGGTCATTTTACAGGAAAAACAAATTACATGTACATACCGGAATTTGACTATGTTCTTCAAATAGCTCTCATGAGGAAATGGAAGAATCTAGAGACATAAGAAATTATGCCTCATTGGATATTGATGTGAATCATATGGCTCAAAAAGTCACAATACCCTCATAATGTCAACATTAGCTGTATCTTTACATTCAGGCCCATATACAAAATGAGCTGGATTCTTTTTGAAGATATTCAAAAGTCATCAAGCTACAGTAATATAAGATGAAATATTACTACACACAAAGTCCAACATAATGAAATCATGTGTCATGCATGAAATCAAATGATTCACAACTGTCATTTTAACAAAAAGCAATACAATAAGCATTTTTAATTGAACACCATTATTGCTATTTCAAAATTGAACACTATTAGATGGCATTCCGAAATTCCTCCTGAGCATTCTCCAAAGCTCTTTCCTAAGTCCCCAAAAGAGCCTAAAATTATTATTCCAGAATGTTAAGACACGCTTTATGCAAATTAGGGAGGGTTTGAGCATGTGCAGTGTGCATTTATTAGCTAGTGGAGGGAAGTGTTTCAGTTACGAAGAGCCAATAACAATCACAACATCTCATTGGGACTTTCCCCTAGGTTTCATCCCAAGTCTGTGGACGTGCAACATCCTACATCCTCTCATAAGCGCATTCTGGAATACCAATCCTCCTAACTTTATCATTTGCATACATTTGCATAGAGTTAGGAAAAAACTTAGAAAAAGAAGGACAGTTAGGAGAGATTTTGGAATACCAGTTAGGAGAAAACCTAGATTAGGATAAAAATTCTCCTATATCACCCCATCACTGCTATTGAAATAACAAAAGTATTGACTGAAAAAAAACAGAGAAAATGGCACTAATCTGAATTGGATAGGAAACAGATTTGGACCAGTTCAGCATTGAGAGGACCAACTACACCCTGTAGACCTGCTACCGATGGTTGAAGCTCTGTCACAGTTGGGGTGGAGAAACAAGACAGAGTTGGTCCATTTTTAGATGGAGAAGGACCCACCCGCACCCTGTAGACCTGATACCGGTGGTTGAAGCTCCATTAGGTTGGGGGTAGACGTACAGGACACGAGTTGGTCCCTTTTTAGATGGAGAAGGACCCAACCGCACCCTGTGGACCTGATACCGGTTGTTGAAGCTCCATCAGGGTGGGGATGGAGGTACAAGATGGAGAAGGACCCAACTGCACCCTGTAGACCTGCTAGCGATGGTTGAAGCTCCGTCACAGTTGGGGTGGAGATACAAGACAGAGTTGGTCTCTTTTTAGATGGAGAAGGACCCAACTGCACCCTGTAGACCTGATACCGGTGGTTAAAGCTCCATCAGGGTGGGGATGGAGGAACAAGACACGAGTTGGTCCCTGTTTAGATGGAGGAGAACCCAACCACACCCTATAGACCTGATACCGGTGGTTGGAGCTCTATCAGGTTGGGGGTGGAGGTAAAAGACACGAGTTGGTCCCTTTTTAGATGGAGAAGGACACAACAACAATCACAACAACTCATCGGGACTTTCCCCTAGGTTTCATCCCAACTCTGTGGACGTGCAACTATTCTCCTACATCCTCTCATAAGCGCATTCTGGAATACTAGACCTGATGCCGGTGGTTGAAGCTCTATCAGGTTGGGGGGGGGGGGGGGGAGGTACAAGACAGAGTTGGTCCCTTTTTAGATGGAGAAGGACTAGATGGAGAAGGACCCAACCGCACAATCACAACAACTCATCGGGACTTTCCCCTAGGTTTCATCCCAACTCTGTGGACGTGCAACTATTCTCCTACATCCTCTCATAAGCGCATTCTGGAATACTAGACCTGATGCCGGTGGTTGAAGCTCTATCAGGTTGGGGGGGGGGGGGGGGGGGGGGAGGTACAAGACAGAGTTGGTCCCTTTTTAGATGGAGAAGGACTAGATGGAGAAGGACCCAACCGCACCCTTTAAACCTGCTACCAATGGTTGAAGCTCCATCAGGGTGGGGATGGAGGAACAAGACAGAGTTGGTCCCTTTTTAGATGGAGAAGGACCCAACCACACCCTATAGACCTGATACCGGTGGTTGAAGCTCCATCAGGGTGGGGATGGAGGTACAAGACAGAGTTGGTCCCTTTTTAGATGGAGAAGGACCCAACCACACCCTATAGACCTGATACCGGTGGTTGGAGCTCTATCAGGTTGGGGGTGGAGGTACAAGACACGAGTTGGTCCCTTTTTAGATGGAGAAGGACACAACAACAATCACAACAACTCATCGGGACTTTCCCCTAGGTTTCATCCCAACTCTGTGGACGTGCAACTATTCTCCTACATCCTCTCATAAGCGCATTCTGGAATACTAGACCTGATGCCGGTGGTTGAAGCTCTATCAGGTTGGGGGGGGGGGGGGAGGTACAAGACAGAGTTGGTCCCTTTTTAGATGGAGAAGGACTAGATGGAGAAGGACCCAACCGCACAATCACAACAACTCATCGGGACTTTCCCCTAGGTTTCATCCCAACTCTGTGGACGTGCAACTATTCTCCTACATCCTCTCATAAGCGCATTCTGGAATACTAGACCTGATGCCGGTGGTTGAAGCTCTATCAGGTTGGGGGGGGGGGGGGGGGAGGTACAAGACAGAGTTGGTCCCTTTTTAGATGGAGAAGGACTAGATGGAGAAGGACCCAACCGCACCCTTTAAACCTGCTACCAATGGTTGAAGCTCCATCAGGGTGGGGATGGAGGTACAAGACAGAGTTGGTCCCTTTTTAGATGGAGAAGGACCCAACCACACCCTATAGACCTGATACCGGTGGTTGAAGCTCCATCAGGGTGGGGATGGAGGTACAAGACAGAGTTGGTCCCTTTTTAGATGGAGAGGGACCCAACCACACCCTATAGACCTGATACCGGTGGTTGGAGCTCTATCAGGTTGGGGGTGGAGGTACAAGACACGAGTTGGTCCCTTTTTAGATGGAGAAGGACACAACAACAATCACAACAACTCATCGGGACTTTCCCCTAGGTTTCATCCCAACTCTGTGGACGTGCAACTATTCTCCTACATCCTCTCATAAGCGCATTCTGGAATACTAATCCAGAACCCTCCATCAGGGTACCCTCCATCAGGGTAAGGATGGAGGTACAAGCATGAGTTGGTCCCTCTTTAGATGGAGAAGGGCCCAACTGCACCCTGTAGACCTGATACCGGTGGTTGGGGCTCCATCAGGGTGGGAATGGAGGTACAAGACACGAGTTGGTCCCTTTTTAGATGGAGAGGGACCCAACCGCACCCTGTAGACCTGATACCGGTGGATGAAGCTCCATCAGAGTGGGGATGGAGATACAAGACAGAGTTGGTCCCTTTTTGGATGGAGAAGGACCCAACCGCACCCTGTAGACCTGATACCGGTGGTTGGAGTTCCATCAGGTTGGGGGTGGAGGTCCAAGACAGAGTTGGGGAGCAGATCCTAACTGTACCGCGTAGACCTGATATTGGTGGTTGAGGCCCGGCGTTGTGTGCAGCTTATACTTGCTGCCCAATGCTCCATCAGGGTCTGGATGGAGGTAGAAGACACGGCGTATGCGAGAATGCACCAACGCCATGGCGCACCTGTTAAAGATCATCGACGAAGATATGAAGTTACCAGTGGTGAAATCTTTATGACACGCCCAAGATAGAAAGTCACAGAAATACCACAGGAATGTTATACACCATAGAAAGGAAACACTTTTTAAAGGAGTTTCCTGAAAATAAGTGTAAATTTGGGTCCAAATAGTACAAAATTTAACAATATATGAATCCTTCATTTCAAAATGTACATTGATATTAACATCAAATGGATTAAAATTAAATTGAATCAAGCTAAGTTACTAAAATCAAACATGATTGACGCAATTAAAATGATCTCATCTCTTGTAAATGTTACTAAACTGATTTAATAATTTCAGCTCTAATAGTTCAGCTCAACCCAACCCAAACCAATCCAACTCGTTTTGTTTTAATCGAGTAAACGGTCTGTCCCAGGTCAAAGTCTGGAGACTGAATTGAGAGGAATGCTAAAAGTATGGCCCTGGTCAATCGATACAAGAAAGTATCAGGCGCACACATGTGCACCACCTCCACTCCCTTTGTAGTAGTCCTTGCAAGCTGCACAATATCAACACTGGGTCAAGATCATTCATATCTTTGTGCACCTCGTACTAGGTACCCATTTATACTCCTGGGTGAAGAGCAGCAAGGTGAATCAAGTATCTTGCTGGAGGACACAAGTGCCATTGGCCGGCTTGAATCCGGTGCCACAAGATCTCCAGTCACTGTCCATAACCGCTATCCCCCAACAGCTCCACAAATTTTGATATACAATGTGTCCCAGAAAAAAGGAAACCCGTTTTTGGAGGTCGATAACGTGATCATAAAATATCATATTATTATGAAAATGACAGCAATACTGAGAGTAAAGTATCTTCTTTCATTTGGTACCAAATTCACGATGAATTGTTCACGCATGACTGCTTTCAAGCAATTACAAGTGCTCGATGTCAGAAACATTTTGCGCAGAATAATGAATATTGCTTGCACTACGTTGATGCTTCCTTACCAATCTTGACCATTTGTCCTGCGGAACTTTATTTTGACAATTATTTTTTAAACACCTGTTGCTCCTTAATGCACAACTCTTATCTATCATGTTAGGTGTCAAATGAAAGAAGAAACACCGTGCTTTCTAATGATATGTATATGATTCAAGGATTTTTTTTAGTCAACTAGAGAAATAACACAGAATCTCGGTTTCCGTTTTTCTGGGACACACTGTAGTTTGATTCAAGTTTGATTCAGGCTTACATGATGCAGGGCTCTCTTGAGATGTAGAGGTCATACCCAGTGCAGAGATAAGGGGCATCTATAGGCTCACCACTCCCCTTGCTGGTGCTGGTGTGATAAAAGCTATCATCTGTAAAAAAAACAACAATAAAATGAAAGGAGACTGCCACTTGCTATTAATTGAATTACAGCATTTTCTGCAGTAATTAGTAATTGTAAATAAAACAAATTTGTTTGTGTGTATTTTTTTTGCAGCCACCCAATATTTTTACATTGTCTACCTGTGTGGGGCCTGATAGGCTCAAGGCTAGAGCTCCTGTGGGTAAACTGCTGACCGGGCATGTCCCTTCAATTGTCGGTGAACAGGTCAGCAAGAGGTCACGAGGAATCACTCGGGTGGAGCTGAAAGTTAGGATGGGTGGCAATTTGGCTTTATAATCATTCTGTATTTTGTTGGCCACAACGGTTCCTTTTCTTATTTACAATTCTTTATTTAATAACTGTAATGCATATTCTTAGAATGTGTGCTATACTATTATTCTTATCAATTAATAATTACAATGTTTGATCTAGATGCAGCATTTTCTTATTATTCCTTCTTATGATCATTTTTCTCTTTTTTTTCTAAGTGCATAGATACCCTGTCAAGGGTATTATGCGCTATATAAGAATCGTGATATTATCATTATTATTAGATAAAAACATCTGGCGCAAATCCTAATTATGAGATTAGTCTTCTTCATGTCCATTGTATTGATAAACAAAGGGTGAGTAAAGATCGTACTGCTTGCTCGCTCATGCATGATGCGACTACGAGACTACTGTGTGTCCACTAGAGATTTCCTCCTAAGTCCGACATACAATGTTTCTAAAAGTCAAAACATTTCTGCCTTAAATATCAACCTTAATGGTAGTTAACTCTCTCATTACCATTGGCATGGATATGTGTAGTAAGCCAATGTGCGTTTCAAAGCCTGGTAGTGTAAGGGTTCATATGATTCAAGTATAATCAAAAAGGCTGTTACGTTTCCTGCTCACCTGTGTTCATAGACCAGGCCCCGCCCCCCTGACCGTGAGCCACCAGGTCAACGCACTTCATGACAGCATGGTGCAGGGGGGAGCTCCTTCGTGAGGGGTCATCGGAGGTCGTTGCCAGCACAGTGTCTGTCTTAGGGTCCACAATCAAAGCTCCCACCTTTCCCTGCATATCAATGAACACTGTGATAGTTATATAATATTGGATGCACTTGAGTGGTATATCAAATATATTCATACTGATGAATGCAATATATCTGATATACCATGAAAGAAATCCAATATTATTATTATCATGCATGCAGACCACTTTTCACAACAACAGCAATGGGTTCAATTTAAACAAAAAAAAAAGAAAAAGAAAAAGATTAACAGGGGCTTACTCATCTGCATCAAATCTGCCTCGCGCGCAAGCAAACCCACACGCAATTGTCATGGCGAGAGTTGAATATTGTAACAATAATGCACTTATGTTCCCCATTGATACTGGTAACATACAATACATAGGACAGCTAATATGCTAACAATATTGCATGCCAGCAAGCAAACCTCTAGAAGGATAATACAAGGTTTTCTTGTATCGAAAAAATGGCTTGTATGTGTAATAATTTTAAATAATTACTCTGCTTCACTAGGGGGAATGTTCATTATTTTGAAGATCTGTTTTTTTTTAGCACACAGGTATCCCTGGGAGCTCCAATGATGAAATGATTTATTTATCCAAACCGAAATAGAGTTTGTCGATCAAAAACACTAAATAGGGTTTGTTAATCTGAAAATGAAACACTTACAATACAAAAATGCAATGTATTCACTATCTTTGTATTAATGACTTTATTTTCTTATAAGTTTAGCAAACCCTTTTCATTTTTTGCAATAACAAATCATATTCAAATTTTGGATTAATAAGCCGTATCTTCTTTTCAGACGATCAAAACCTTGGAATAGCGGATCATAGGGATTACAAACCCCTTCAATAACAAACTTTTAAAGAGCTGAACCATTAACAAGCTGTAATAGAATATTCATCTGGGGGATACAAAACTATGGATGTCTAATGTTAAAGGGATAGTTCACCCTGAAGTTATGTTGGTTTCAATAAGAGCAGACACATGAAAGAAAAATATTAGTTAAGGTCTGATGAAAATCCATCGCAGGATATGAAAGTTATGATCTTTTAAAGTTTTGATTCTGTCACGTCACGTGCAAGGTGCTCTACCATATGTTGTGTACATTTTTGGGGGAAAATGTCCATTTTCATAAAAGATATGCCTACCTGTACTTTTGATACATCATTAGAAACAAGTTTTTACACACATACCTCTCTGAATATGCCAATGTCAAAAACAGAACAAAAAAGCAATTTATGGAATCATACAGCACACAACATATGGAAGAGCACCTCGCACATGATTTCACAAAATTGAACTTTCAAAATATCATAACTTTCTTATCCTTTGACGGATTTTCGTCGAACCTTCACTAATATGTTTCTTTCATGCTTTTTTTTAATTGAAAACAACTCATCTTCAGGGTAGACTATCCCTTTAAGCCTTCTAACAGGAAAGGTATGGGACTCACCCTTTCTTCTTCTTTTCCCTGCTCTCCAGCAAGCGCCAGAGCTCTTTTCACATGATGCTTCATTTTATCTCTGTCTGATACAGAAAACTGCTTGCCAGATAAGATGCTGCGAAGCCTTGCAGAAAAGAAAGCACAGGAAGGGAAGGATACATTAATGAAGACAAAATGATTATGATTATACAAAGAAAGGGGTGGTATAATTGATTTTAAAAAGCTGAAATACAATTGATGATAATTGATATCTAGTTCTGAGTGCACAATTAGCAGATTAACAGTTTTAAAGGTATAGTTCACCCTGAAATTATTCTAGTTTCAATAACAGGAGACACATGAAAAAGCAAATTAGTGAAGGTTTGACGAAAATCGATCAAAGGAAAAGAAAGTTATTTGATTTAAAATTTTGATTTTGTGACGTCACGTGCGAGGTGTTCTCCCATATGTTGTGTACAATATTTTGGCGAAATGTCAATTTTCTCAAAAAGATATTTACTATTTCACCTGTGCGTTTGATATATCATTAGACACATGTTCTTATACACATATCACTATGAAAAGAATGTATTCCTTTATCAAAGAAGATTAAAAAAAAGGCAATTTATTAAAAAAAAAAAAAAAGCAGTACACAAAATCAAAAAGGTTTAAAACCAAATAAGTTTCTTTTCTTTGGCTGATTTCCTTCAAACCTTCACTGACATGTTTCTTTCATGTGTCTCCTTTTACTGAAACCAAAAAAAAAACAGGGTGAACTCTCCCTTTAAAGTCTGATACAAAGCAGAACCTTGCCAATGAATGCTGTCCTTCCAGGAGAATTACATTAATAGGTAATGGGTAGAAGAGGTTAGAATTAGACAACACAATCTTTTTACACACACACACCTGTATGAAAGGATATATTCCTTCATCAAAAACCAAAAACAAGGCAATTTATGGAATTATACATCACACAAAATATGGGAGAGCATCTCGCAAGTGATGTCAAAAAATAAACAAATTAAAAATTAATAACTTTCCTATCCTTTGACACACATTTGTTCAACCTTCACCAATATGTTGCTTTCATTTTCTTGCTATAATCAAAACCATTTTAATATCAGGGTGGATTTTCCCTTATTTCTCTTACTCTTTATCTTCATGGAATGTAGTCGGCCAGTGTCGGGAGGCTTCATCAAACTGTGCTCTTGTCTGAGGGGGAACCGTCGCAACATTGGCAAGAAACGGCGTCCCGAGGGAATGTCGATATGTAACGTCTGTCAAGGCGCGAGCTAAAGAGGGCGCTCCAGCAATAAGTGGCAGTTTGCTGGTCTCACACAGGATAACCTGGATCTCGTCTATGGGACAGATTGGAATTAAATACATCCGTCTCCATCACTTCTGTGAGAACAACATGTCATGGAAGAAACATTATAGTATGACACCTATCAATGTGCTGCGCATCATATAGATTTGATGGTGCATACAAACGCTAACAAATTGATGAATGCCAAGGTGATTTAACCTCCACAAGATTGCGAGATAACATGTGAAATGCGTTAGAAAAGAAGGTATGATGGCAAGGGGCAACGATAAACCAACCATCTCTCTGTGAGCGTACCAGTAACTTTAAAGAGGAAATACATCCAGTCCCACTTTACATACCACTCTTTTTGCTCCCTTCTTTGACTGTGTGCTTGCGGACACGTTTTAAATGGGAGAGCCTGCCCAATGGACAAATGTCCTTCAGCTCTCTGAAAAGGAGAGAAAAAACAGGAATAATGCTAATATCAATCTGCTTTCAAATAATGCACGTAAACAACGTCTGATTAATAGTCTTTACCTCAGGCTCTTAGCAGTTTGTGTTGGAATATCTGCTTTATTGATTAATCTGTTTATTAAATTATAAAACGCATTATGAAAAAAATTGTTCTATGGAAGGAATCATCTCCAAAGTTTGGAAGTTACTCATAAAATTAGGATTTCACACATGCATAATAACCACATAGATACCGTAACAAAGACTAATACTTTTTTTGTATTACGAAAAAAGTCGGTTTGAAATTCAACGGCTGAAATCTTTTACATATACAGAAAGCTTCAACATGCTATATTCTTAGAAATGGTCTTGAATCACACTTTCTTCAATTTACGATCGTGATAGACGATTTCAAATTTTAAGCTTGCAAAAGGGATGGACAATCTTTAAGTGCTATATAGTTGCAGATGTCACTGGTTGATTTACAGCTTTAAACTTGTCGAGTTTTAGCCAAGTAATCATAGTCAGCGATGCAATCTAGTTGATCAAATTAGATCAAGGAAATGTATTCCTGCACACGCATGATAAGGGCTTTGAGGATGGGAAAAACATAATCATGTTTCAGAGTATTTGTAAACAAGTTAACTTCATGTGTCTTTCAGTTCCTTCTACTAGCTATAAAAGTATCCTTTCTTACCTGAGAATGGAACTGGTTTTTGTCCTGTCCAGGATTGTGGAGACACAGACTGAAACTGCAAGCAAATTATACAAATTGCAGAGAGGAAAGGAAAAATCATAAATATACCTAATGTTTGCTCTAAAAGTTGCGCAACTCTCAAAAATCTGTGAGAGCAGGTTTGAAGGGAGGTGGCAGATTTTTTGACCACTCACCACACTAAAGTTCTCTAATATTGTATATAATCATATCAAGTTGAGGTTTTTACATTGTGTTGATTGATATTAAAAAATGAAACATTTATTTGTTTTATAAATGCATATATCTGAATCAACTGAATGGAACATTATATTTTATAAGCAAATTAACAAAATAATGTCAGTTTAATGAAATGTTTCATTTTGCAAGCAAATATATGAAATAATTAATGAATTGAATCAAGTTACCCAGAGGGGCTGGAGCCAGGAGATTCTCTGGAAGAATTGGCACCAGTGTCATCTCTTCTTGTACATCCTGATCTTCAAGTTCTGACTTTTGACACATCTCTGTAAGGAGTAAAAATAAAATAGTTAACAAACTTTCTTTATCTTGGGCTTGGCCCTTGTAAAAATCAGACGCCCAGATCCAGACAGGCTATCATTTCATCATCCTGCTTTTAAAGCTTTACAAAAGTTGTGAAACTTGCCAGGAATCAGCAGTATACCCTAAGCATAGCATAGCCTTACACTCCTTTTCAGGAAAAGTGAAAAACCATTGATGTGTATGTCTGAACCTAGGGACCATACATAGTCTACATCACAATTGTATTGCTCCTGTCAATGCATGATGCGCCGTGCTCACGATTGCTCTGTGGTAAGGTATCCAGTCTCAAGGCTTTAGGTTTTGAACGACCAGCCCCAACCTCGATCGCTCTAATTGAACTTTAAGTCAGGTTCCAGTTCTAATATTGGGAGGGAAGTACTGATACAGAGTCTTCTTCTGAGCGTCTTTTACAACAAAAAAGATTGACCTGCACAAAGGGACACCCAGTCTTTAATATGGGCTGAGCATGCAAGCTAAGATGTGAATTCTACCTAGTCCTAGAACTGAAGAGTATAACTGAATCAATAAAACAAAAAGGAAAGACAGGCACACTACTGGCCTCAACAGGAATACTCATCTCATTTGGAGCATTCTTTAACCCACTGCTCACGGCAAGATTTTCTGATTTGGGAACCCTGGTTTAGTTAGGATGTCAAAATTGGCCATTGAAATGCAGCAACTAAAGGAATGTGGCTAAATTGTGTCCTAAGGTATTTGATGTTTACTCTGAATCTGTTGTTTATCGTCCAAATGTTAGATTATGTGGGAATCACGCTGTTCAGTATCTGAGTGGAGAAAAGCCAGCCCGCGTATGCGGGTTCGGTATTAAGGACAGGTTAATCAAAACTTAAAGCATTCAGAGGAGCCAGACGCAATCTCAGCAGATCCAATAGCACAACAGAGACTGATTCTTTGGGGTTGTGTGGAGAACATATGCAGAAGTTTTCTCTTCTAGGCTAAACTGGCAGGTTTTCTTTGAAACCGGCCACCGCATATTTCTGCTCAATGCGCGTAACTGAAGGTTCGATGCACGATTTGTAGTATATTTATGCATCAGAAAACAAAATGCAAGAATTTGGGAGGAAAAATTAGGCATGTAGAAATATTTGACAGATGCATGGACATTTCTACGGTGAGGGTAATAATATCACTGTTTTTCTACTTGCATTTGTACTTCAGTTATTTGCCCATCATTGGCGGAAATTTTTCCCTCAATTTTTCATACCACCTGAAAAACATGATCGAGATGTAATAAATCTTATAACGCTGGTGAGATGTTGGCACTGCACCCGCCATTTTTATCGCACATTATGGACAAAGGTCAATTTCAAGATCCAGTGATCTGAATGTGTACCCTTAAAATTTTTAGTGATATTGGAAGGGCAATTTTTCCAAAAGTTTCTCGCTAATCTTCCATACAAAAACAGTTCTTTGATGAGCAATTGTGAGTGAAATAGTAGCATTTAAACCAATTTTCTTGTTCCAAATTTATTCAAGAGAAAACAAAAAAAAAGGGGCAAGTTTGAGGCACCCGCATCAAACATGCAATGTGAGAGATGAAAAAATGAACTAGAGTTTAGTAGTAGTACTGTGATGAGGAGAGTAATGATGTCTATGCCTTCTGAAATTGAAAATCACACCGTAACAAATACATTGGGGTAATAACATTGGTTAGCAACCAATGTCAATGGTACTTCTTGAGGGCCATCCAATCCAATAGCACTTTTTAGTGTCATTCAGTCTCATTTCCAGATCGCTGATATCGCGGACACCATCACTCAGCTCAGGCAGCAGTCTCGTAGTCATACTATTGCTGTACTCGATGTCATCGAAACTCTGAGAGTTGCCCTCGGGCCGCTGCTGCCGTACTGGAGTACCACAACCCGCTCTGATTTTACTAATCCGATCGGTAGACATGTCGTTTTTTGAGGAGCTACAGCGCTACAGCTACAACATAAAATCTATCCCACAAAACAACATTTTTATGATGACAAAATTACTACATCATATATACTCACCAGATACATCACTGATAGACAATTTTCTCCTTTTAGCTGACATTTGTGATAAGGAGAGCACATGATAATCGCCGATCAAACATAGAAATTAGTTGCAGACACTTTTTTTACTTCTTCACCGAAAGCTGGCGCTCTTTCAATTTTGCATCACGACTGTGATGCACAGTGGCTGAATTAGTTATGGAAAAATAAACAAAATGTAAAGATCCAAATTTGTCCAAAAGTAAAAATCTCATAAAATATTCACAGGATTATGACAAGAAAAGGAATTCATAAAATATCACAGAATATGCTCCTAAACCATTTGACATCTCTTGACCTTGTTGGCACGAGGTCCTTGGAGGTTCTTACTCGGGTATCATTATCCCAGGTCCAACGGACTGGCAGAACGGATGGTACGGACGGTCAAATCCCTCCTCACTCTTTCCGTCTATCTAGCAGGTGGATGTCATGAGCCCTCTTCCTCCTTTGGAGCACGATCTTTGTCCCGATTACCTTAAGTGTCCGTTATAAATTCATTATGAAACTATTTATTTAAACGCTAATATAAACACTGAAACACAGGAAAAACAGGATTCTCTCTCACTCCCATTTTCAGGATGATAATGCAAATCATGCAAATCAGAATCATTAATTTCATCTGAACAAAAACTCGTTTGTCCATCGTAATCAACTATGAAACCATTGCTTCTAACACCTATATTGCTTACATTTCTTGAATCATTTGCGTATAAACAATAACTCTGGCTCTCAGTCCCGCCTTTCTAAGGATAATTATGCAGCGTGCAAATTCGCATAATAACATGAACTTAATAACATGTCCTTCATCTTCACTGACCTCACAAACATATGTTTTTGCACATTTTGATCGCTTTAATCGAGTACCTAGGTCCAATAACGTGTGTTTTCCTTTATTGTCTTATATCTCAAACGCTTATTTGAATAAATATGCAAATTGATAAATTCTCATGTCTGGATTTTGGGGAACTTTTTTTTTCCTGGTGTTTAGGGGACCATACTGAAATGTACTGCAGTGAAATGGATTATGTTGCAATTAGTGTGAGGTTACACCCTGAAAATCGCTAGTCTGACGACTCTTCCACTCCCCAACTACGCGAAACCAGAGATCGGCGAGAAACCTTCTTTGTGAGATACGCTGAGGGGACTTCCCTGCCCAAACCATGTCCGCAGAGCGCCGGGAGAAATCAATTGGGGTGGCATTCTAAAAACTCCAGAGTCAGGTTTGCCACTTGAAAAAAAATTATCTTCGCAGACTCACAAATTTCATACATCGTCTGGTCTGTGGGTAATATTAATTAGTGTAGTATTTTTTAAAACTTTTTTTGCCTTTATTCAGATTTTCATAATTCATAAATGTACAAAATGATATAAAGAGGAATATAGTTGTTCTTACAGTATAAACAAAGTGCATTGTTTCATATATCATAAGCACAAAACATTTTCCACAAGTATCCAAACTAATATGGTACGTATTTAATCAAGTAAACAAATTGTGATACAATTCTGCGAATTGGTAGGAAAAAAGATCCATATAAAAAAGAAAGGGTAACTGCAGTTCAATTAATTAAAAAAATATATATTTTTACAGTATAAACATAGCTTCTTTGTAAATTGATTAGTTCAATACAGATTAAACATCTGAATGAAGATTTTCTTCATTTGAATCTTTATTGCCTTCATTCAGATTTTCCTCATTCATAATTATACAAAATGATATAAAGAGGAACATAAACACAACAAAAAAGTAAGTTACCCCCCCCCCCCCCCCCCCGAAGCAAAATAGCATAACTTTTTATCGAAGAGGTTTTGAGCAACATAACTTGGCAGGATTGTACCTCAACTTATTGACAAACTCCACTCAGTCATGCATGAGTGAGCACACATTAAAGGCAAAGGTGTCACTATGTCTTTGGAAAAGGCATAGGGGTAATTTTGGGATTCCGTCATATGAATTTTTAATGAATTTCATTTCTGGTGCATAAATGTCTTTTTAATGTTTATCATCCATCTCTCGACACACTAAAACCTATCCCGACATTTAACCCATTGCTTTCCTTGAGTGAGCACAGTTTAAAAAATATTCATCCCTCTTGAGTTTGAAACTTTTAAAAACCCTGTATTTTTGTGAAAAAATAAAACTCTGGATATTTTGACAAAGATGTAACATGACCTGTTATGTGAACATAATAAGTAATTTTCATGTCATTGTTGAGTGAATACACTTTAAATATAACAAGAAAAACCAAAATGTATTGTTAAAACGGCATAAACAATACACCTTGTGACTTTTGAAAAGTGACAATTTTTCATTTGATGTGTGCTCACTCATGCATGACTGAGTGGATTAATATCATTTTCACACGGAAGTTAGTCAATAAGTAAGGAACAATCCTGCCAAGTTTCGTTGCTCAAAATTTCTTCGATAAAAAGTTATGCTTTTTTCTTAGGGGGGACTTACTTTTTTGTTGTGTTTAGATGTTCTTACAGTACAAACATAGTACAGTAGTACGTCTGTGGATATTTTGTCACCTAGCGCCATCTAGTGATAAATGTAAGCGCATTCGTGGGCTCTGAATGAAATTATTATCCGCTCGGCAAAAAAAAAAAAAAAAAAAAAAAAATCTGAGAGAGGTGCCCCATCGATATGCCCACCTAGAGTCCAGACAGTACGTCGGCAAAATAGCGTACTTTCTGCAATATGAGAGCGATTATTCAGCGAGTTACAAAGGCCAGTGTAACAGGTAAGTTGAACTGTTCATTCTGTGTAATTTGAGTAGGTAATCTGTGTTATTGTTAGGTTTAGCATGAGTGAAAAAGGGCCTAGCAGAATAATGCTCGGGTCCTCGTTTGTGAATGCGTCTGCTAGTCGTATGTACTAGAGGCACGGCGACGGAGCTATACGCAATATCCTATGTGGTCTGCCATTGTATGAAGCAATAAAAACTAGGGCTGGGCGGACATATGCTTATCATTTAAACAAATCACAAGGCATCCTGTCTAAAAATCAATATCCTACTTTTGATTTCAACTTTGGTTTTGTGAGCATTATTGTGAAAGGTATAGCTTACTCTGATTGAGGACAAGTATATGATCTAGGCCTAGTTTTTTGATATTGAAGGAAAATATGATTATAAAGATTAAAGTGATAAACGTTAGCATGTCTGACTTCATCCTCAGAGGCTAACCCGAACCTTTTAACCGTTACCATAACCGTAGGCTGACGTTAGCAACTAAAAATGATTTAGATCACTAAATCCTGAGATTGCTGAAAATACAAGGTCAATTTTGTGCCCCAGTAATTATTAGATTTAATATGCTTATTTACCAAAAATGTTCTGTAAATATAATCTTCCATATTAAATGTTACACAAGCTTTGAGTAAAGTTACATGATTTAACAACTTGATTAAACGTTTGTATTTATGTACATCCTTCCATTTCAGTTGGAGATGAATTAATCAGCAGTATTGGAAAAGGGCTCTGTATTCTAGTGGGGATATCCAAAGATGACACCCCGAAAGAAAGAGAATACCTGTAAGTTTCTTTAATGATTTGACATCTTGTTCTTATCATTTGGGACCAAGTGCCCCAAATGTGTCATTGTTGGGGTTATGACTATATAAAGTAAAACAAATCATGAAATATAAAGCATAACAAATCATGAAATATAAAGCACATAAAAGAGCTTGTACATTTTTGCATTTTGAAGCCATTTGTGTTTAGTGATGTGTATTAAGTTAACTTTGTTGATGATTTTTCAAAGCAAAGTAAAGATCTGTCAATAGAGTACCGAAGTGTGACGTCATGTGATAATATTGTCAAGATAACTGGTTCTAAGCTATATGAGTAGAGCACACATCAGTGATCTTAGCGGGGGTTCTCTTTGGGAGTGCCCGACACTAGCCCGCTAGACAATGTCGAATCAGTTACTTACATGAGCAATTGATGTTGTTTAGAACCAGCAACCTGCATGAAAATGGATATGACAACACCACTTTGGAGCTCTATGAACACTAAATCGACAAAATGGTACTTTGCTGGAAATGTTGAAATTGCACTTTGCTCTTCAAATTGGCACTTAATTGCTCCAAATTATATGGTTTTGATGATCAAATAATGATCAGTTGTGCTCTAAAATGACCTTGGTTCTAAATGATGCAACTGGGAGCGGATCAATACGGACCATAGCGCAAAGTGGTCTCTAGGCTGTAGGTTTTGAACGATCTGCCCAAAACCACCTCACAATCTACTGATGTAACTGACTGCTATAAATTCCCCTAAATTCAGAGTCCAGTTCTATGAATGGTAGGGAACTTCAAACACAGCACTTTCTTCCATTTCCTGTGGTTTTTACAAATTTCAATTTTTTTGACCTGCCAAAGGGACCCAGTCTTTAATGCAACATGCAGATTATGCTAAAATTTTACATTGTGTCTATGGGAATTTGGGGGGCTCTTTAAACATTTTCCAGGGCTCTTTTAAGCATTTTGGGGGTGAAATCCCAGGGCTGGATGTGAGCTGAAGATCGATTGAGTAAATTCACAGCCCTGGGCTTCTTTTCAAGCTAATAGAGGGTGTTCACTGTATCTAGAACTGAAAATCTGTGGTCCATGTGTAAAATCGAGAAGTTAGTAACAGGGAACTGCTCCATGAGGGACTGAGTTCTGCGACAGTCTGTGGTAGAAATTGCGTCGGTTCTATATCGGCCCCGCAAGTGACTCAACAGCCAATGAATCAGCGAGCATTCTAGTATGTAATTTATAATTATGCACTGCACTGAATCCGTCCGTGAAAGCGGAAAAGCGAAACTGTCTTATCATGAGGACGGTCTCAGTGCGATGGCCGTTCATCTGTTAGCTCTCGGGGAGTTTGTGCGTTGTAGAAATTGAACATCCACGATGTTAAGCGAAAACTCCTTTGGAACAAACAAACTGAATCATGTCTTGCATCAAAGCCTATAGTAAGAGGAAAAATTACTTTTCACAGGGGTTCTCTGTTAAATCGTGATGGCTCTTTATTGCATGAGACATTTTGGCATTAATTTTGTTTCATGAACCCAGTGCTCACAGTTACAATTTGTGGCTTTGTGTATCCTGGTCCAGAAAGCATATCAACATTTGCCATGGCACTGCAGTAACCAAATGGGTATGCTTCATTATGTCCTTAAAGGTATTAGAAGTCACACTGTCTGAACAGCAGATTGTATGGGAGTCGTGCTGCAAAGTATCTGAATGGAAGAAAACCAGCCTGCATTTATGTATATGCAAGCTCAGTAAAGAATGGGTTAAAAGCTAGTTTATTTTTTAGATAAATTTGAGAGACTGTCAAATTTCTTTTCATAACCATTAGTTCAGTAGTGTCCTCTTTTTGCACAATTTTTTTTTTTTTTTTTTTTTTTGCTGTTACATGTATATGAAATTATGAACACAATCATGTATTACCAGATCTGTGCATAGCTCTTGCAGACCTTTGTACAGTAGTATTTGTACAGGTCTGTATTCAATATCATTCCTTAAAACCAAAATTACTTTACTTGTACATAGTACAATGTACATGTAGGTCACTAGGCCAGTTTAGGAGTTCAGCTATTTTTCACAATTTTTTACTTTGATCAGGAATGCAAATTTAGTCAATCGCAGACCCTGAGGTGATTATTCCCTATTTGGAGGTGACAGAAATTTCCATTTTCTTAACCTTTTTTTCTGCCTGACAGAATGCTGCTCTGTGGAATTTGTGTATTGATGGTTAAATAATCCACATGTGCCAGATGAAGGGTTATGACATACACTACAGCTCAAAGGGATTGGCATAGGGAATGGAAAAGGGAAGAGAGGGAAGGAGCCGTAGTTTTAAACCGCGGTATATTTTGTCCAGTTCAGCATGAAACATGATGCTTTTTAGGCCAAAGCATCGTGTTTCATGCTGAACTGGATAAAATTCTAGGTTTAAAACTGCGGCTCCTTCCCTTTCTCTTTCCCTATGCCAATTCCTTTGAACTGGAGTGTATGCACATACGCCTCATTACAATTATGAATACAAAATTTGACTTTAAGATGTTTGTACATAATATTGTGAGATATTTTCTATTTGTCCTACATGTATACACATTTCTTGTGGAGGAAAGAAACTGATGAATGGGTTTTTGATATGTTATGTTTGAAGACATTTTTCTCCTTATTGTATGATACAGAGTGAGGAAGATTTTGAACTTGAGGCTCTTTGACGACGACAACGAGAAAAGATGGACGAAAAGCGTGAAAGACAAGCAGCTGGAGATCCTCTGTGTGAGCCAGGTAGGATAACAACAAGTTTTCTCACAGATTGTATCCATAATGGGTAACATATTTTACAAGTACACTGTATTCTGTTTCATATTTGAATGAATTCATATTTCTTTATACTCAACCTTTGATTAAGAAAGTCTACACTTACCAATTATATAAGACAAATAATTCAGATTGAATTTATGTGAAATGTGTGTACTTCAGCTTACAACTGGGTCAGTCCATATCTTAGGTTGCAAATTTGCGACATTTTTAGTGATCTCTTGTGCAAGGAATTCAGAGCTATTTTGGCTATATGGTAGATTTTTCAGGATTATGATTGTCTTCCTATAAAAATTATCGAGTTCTTGTTTTGGGTCATGCAGATATAAGTTTATATCTTAAACTAGCCTCAACGTCCTGCATAGCCGTCATCCCTTGAATAAAAGGGACATCAAAAATTCACCCAACTACATTGTACTAGTATACAATGTTTCCATTGACCCCAATTGAATTGAACTGTGGATAGAAAGCACAATCTTATTCTATAAAACATGTATGCATTCAATGAAACTGCTTGTACTGTACGTTGTGTATATTTGCTGGTAGTTAGGTGGCCTCTCTTCCAGACTGTTGAGCAGTTCTAATTCAAACTATTCAATAATGGGGTCTGGCTGCAGTAGACTAATCATTCTCAATACCTTCTGCGCCCGAGCTGAGAAGTGAGAAAATAGGAGAAGGATAAAGGGACTAGTCTTATGAGCACCAGACTCTATTTTTCAGTTTGGATGAGAAATGTCCAACAGTCTTGAGGCCAGACTAGAAGTCCGGTGCAGGATGCATAGTGCATAAGGAAAAGAGACATGTATGTGTACAATACTGCCCTACTCTGATAAAAGGAAGTAACGAACAAAATAGACTTTTCTTGTAAATTAGCAAAATGTGTCTGTCACTTGCATGGTATCATTGCAACACCACATGTTAGATTAAATATCTCACAGCAAGATGAATATTTCTTGTCCAATTTTGCCTGTATGTAGGGAATACTGGGTACCATCTAAGAGTACCAAACACCCAGATTTTAGTGATTTGTCACTTGCTTCCTTTTGTCAGAGTAGGGCAGAATAGGTCTACCACCAGCTTGAGAAAAAAGTTGGTCAAATTACTTGATTATACTTTGGGGAAAAGCCCAAACTATGACCTGCATTATTTACTACTGTAGTGGTGTGTCCCCAGATGCCCCAAATGAAAGAAGATAGATTTAATTGATAATAAATCAAAAGTTAGACCTCAAAGCAAACTGAAAAGTATGTATTGTTACCTGAACGATGTCATATTTTTGGTGTGTGCACAGGTTGTGTAAAACTTCATTATTTGATATGAAATGTTCACTCTTTGACAAATCAGGATCAAAACATGTGCATGTATTCAATAATTGCATATTATGACACACAAGTTAAAATCAAATGATATAAATATATATATAAATATATATAAATTTAAAGGATCATCGCAAGAATGTTATCGACTGGTTCTGCCAGTGGATAACTGTCCATATATACTAATAATACTAAACTGTTACAGGCTCAGGATGTATCTCATTTGATATCAGGATCACTTACAAACGAATCATCTCAAAGTGATAGTTGCTAAATTTGAACAAAAAAATGAGACCTAAGATGAGTGCAGAACAGGCCTGCCATGGTCATGGATACGGTAATCATTACTCTACATACCTCCCTTACCCTTTCTACTGTAACCTGTACCATCTTTGTTTCAGTTTACGCTGTACTCCATTTTAAAGGGGAACAAACCCGATTTCCATCAGGCGATGCCCGGCGATCAGTCTCAGCAGTTCTACAATGAGTTTCTTGACATGCTGAGGAAAGACTATGATCCTGAAAAAATCAAAGGTACGACATTACTGATTTCTTCAGAGTCTCTTCATACTGTATGTTCATCAATTATATGTACCATACAATGAGCATTATGTTTGATGTATGTACGTATCTGCATGCATTTGATTAGTCTGGTGTAAGTGCTGCACATGTGTTCTGTTGAATGTCAAACTCAGTGTTTTGTAGACTAGTGTCAATGAAAGGATGAAAAAAAAAATGCATTTCAGAAATATGTGTGTGTGTATGTGTGTGTGTGTGTGAATGAGCCTTCCTGTTAAAGGAATAGTTCACCCTGAAATTATGCTTGTTTCAATCAAAGCTAACACATGAAAGAAACATATTAGTGAAGGTTTGATGAAAATCCGTCAAATGATAAGAAAGTTATGATCTTTTGAAATTTCAATTTTGTGACATCATGTGCGAGGTGCTCTCCCATATGTTGTGTATAGTATAATGACATACATTGCTCTTTTTCTGTTTTTGACAACGGATTTTTTTTCCATACAGGTATGTGTGTAACAACGTACTTTTGATGATGTACCAAATGCACAGGTAAAAGGATGCATACATTTTTTTCGAGGATGTGACGTCACAAAATCAAATTTTGAAAAGATCATAACTTTCTTATCCTTTGACAGATTTTCATCAAACCTTCACTTATATGTTTCTTTCATGTGTTTGCTTTTATTAAAACCAAAATCATTTCAGGGTGAACTATTCCTTTAATGGTAAATTGTATCTGCTATTGCTTATCCCACTGTCTTTCTTTTCTCGCCAGATGGGAAGTTTGGGGCTTACATGCAGGTGCATATACAGAACGACGGCCCTGTCACTATACAGCTAGACTCGCCCCCAGACTCTGGCTCTAGTGGTACGCAGGAGTCCTCCTCCACCAACAAGGACCTGTTGCGCCAGGCTAGGCAGGTAAGTGGTCTTGATACCGGTCGGATTGCTGGAAGAATGGGGACGTGGGGTGTGGGCAGGGCTAGCCCTTTGGACAAAGCCTCTCGCATATAATACTCCAAACAATATTAGATTTAAATCTATAAAGCCTGACGATCGAGCCGTACGGCTGTGATGGGCGTTTTCATATTTGCTTTCGCGAGGACATCTCGAGGTTGTGCGGCTAGCTGGTCAGCGTTCTTCCAGCCATTTTGTAAAATATAAGACGTGAGAGAGTCCTTGTGAAAAGGCTGGGGCAGGGAAGACATTTGGTTCTGATTTTATTGTTGATGAAGAGATGGATAACGCCTGTGATTTTAATTGACATAGTCTGTGTCTTTGTGTGTTGCTGTTGTTTAATATAGGATGTGTCATAATATGCAATTTGTGTGCATGCATGTAGATTGACAAAAGGGAGAAGAACAGAGAGTGAGAGTGAGAGTGAGAGGGAAAGAGAGAGGGAGAAAGAGAGAGGGAAGGGGAAGGGGTAAAAAGAAAGAGGAGAGATCAGAAGGGAAGAGGAAAGATGAGAAGAGAGAAAGATGCACATAGTGGCATGATGTTGCATGGGATTACAGATCTACATAAATATTTACTTGACTATAAATGCATAAATTTGGATTAAGCCAACAATAGTGGAAGTATGCAAATGATGTTTATTGCATGAATAATGCTATTTGTTGTAGTATTTGACCTGTAAACATATTTGTGTACAATTTCAGTGAAATATATAATTGCATTTCATGTACATGTACTAATTTTGATCAAACTGTGAAGTATAAAACTCTTAGTTTTAATGTTAGTCTATATCCTTTTGCTACTGAAAGAGTATGTTCTATTTTGACAGTTTTGCATGTAATTTGTAATTTAGTGTTACACATTAATCAGGGAAAACTTTGGAAGTCAAAATTGGATTCCAGTGAGCGGTCTCTTTGTGAGCAATAAGTGTGTGTACCAATTATTACCAGTGAATGCTATACATCTCTGACTGATGCCATCTACTCAAAATCCGTGACAAATTGTATGTTTCACCAGGGAAATTATTCCTTGTTAGAGTAATTGTGATGTTAAATCATGTGTAAATTTCACTCATCAGCAAATGGAGAGGAGTGTAGGGTGTATGTGTACAAACCTGAGGCTTGTTTTTGCTTGGAAAAATAATTTGTAAGTTGAACATCAAAAATTTGTGTGAAAACATATGATAAGTGGTAAATGCGAAAATGTGTCAAGTACATGTTGCAATGCAGATTGATGTATATATGTATGTGCACATATTACACTATCTTTAATGTTTTTTTTTAACCAACATGAATCACATGAAATAACTGGGGATTTCAACTAATAAACCATTGAGGCATTTTTGCCCTGGCGGTACACACCATTAAAAAGGCAGAAAGGAGCCTGGCAGAGTCTTGGTTAAAGGATGCCCAGTATTTGTAGAGTATATTTTCCTTTTCTGTGTTGGCAATAATGCTGTGTTGACAGATACAGAAAAATGCATTAAGTGCAAAGTATTGCAATTCAAATTTAAGTAAATTTCCAGCCTTTTGGGGGGCATGCAAAATCACTTGCACATTTCTGGTTGTGATTTTAAACATATTTCACCAATTCACATAATTCCTTTCGTTTTGGTAACCGTATAATGTATAAAAAACAAAGAAAATAATTGCAAAGTGAGAAAATGAACATGAAATTGTCAGGCCATGTCCATGTTCCCGTGGAAATGCCCATATGAGTATCTTGACATGTTCTTATTCTATGGCTTTACTGTGCACTATTGCAGTAAGGACGTCATGTCATACTTCATGTAGTTACTATCCTTAAATTCCTATATATGAGATTCAAGATATGTTAAATATGTGGACTTTTAGTTTCATAAATCACACAATATATGTCATACGCTGTAAATCCTGTTGAATACTATTTGTATGTGAATTAGTACTGAATGTTCCCGGTCCAGTTTCAACTATCACAATGTATGCCTCCAATTATACCAATATGAAGCTATTTTAATGAAAGTTCTTTTTGAATGAAAAGTGCACAGATAGAAACAAATTGACATGGAGAATAGAACCAATGCATAGCGTCGGCATTCCGTAGCTTGCATGTTGTAACCCGCATGACCCGCGCCTAGCCTCCACTTCAGTCTCACCACCTCGCACAAAGCTCGCATTCCGCTAGTCCCCTGAAGGTTAGTCTTATTTCAGTCTTTTAGCTTGCTTGTGTTGTTTTGCACTTGACACTACATTTTTTATTGAGTGGTCCCACAACATTTTGAAGAAGAGTGGATTACCAATACCCCTATTTTTGTTCTATACATGCAAATTTGAATAGCATTAGATACCCATACTTGGTCTGCATTTGTTCATGTTGGAAGTTGGATAGAAAGAAACAATCTCTTTAACACAAATTGGAAACGCTGGATAAAAAAGATCAGGTTCTATGTAGAATACTATCATGACATGAATTGATTTTCATGCACTTAGTACCTAACTATAGTTCATGTATGTCTTAGACTAATGCAAGAGGCTTTAATAGTATGTGTCATTTATGTACATTCACCTGGGCCCTGCTTATAAAGTAGTGTGATTCATAACGCAACTTGCTTTGCAATTGATATCAATCATATTCCTGTACATTAGAGATAGTAAATTGGACTTTCTCAATTGAGATCAAACTCAATTCTTTATAAGACAGGGCCCTGTGATTGTGTACTGTAGTAGTAAACGTGTGTTTAAAAATGGAGACAAATGTTGCATGCACTTTTCTAAATGTAACTAGCAAACAATAAATATCACTACCGTGTTTCTGTGCAAAACTGTCAAAATAGAATGATCTTCCAGTAGTAAATTTATGGGTTTATATAGTAAGTATTTTCATTGATGACTTAGGCCCCTTATGGGCAGAATTAAACACTATTTTCAAATTGGCAACAATAATTTTGTATTGAGATTTTCATGGTAAAATGGGATGTGAAGAGCAAGACATGATTTAAACCTTTCCATCGCATTGCCAATTTGAAGATTTAGTGATAATTCAATCTTTACTTCACTAAAAAAATAGTATGTCGGGTATTAGTAAAACTATTGATAATGTACAGGTAAGCTCTTCCATTCGATGGATCTGATATGATTGAACTTGTAACCCCAAACCACCTATTTGTGGTACTGTACATCTACTTTTATGAGCCTTAATTAACATGCAAGTAAGCCCAGATTATGATTGTAGAGTGCATGATACGTGACTGTAATAAGCTTCATGTAATAATTGAACTTTTGCAAATAATGTGAAATCCTATAAACATGCACACCAAGTACTCTAAAATGTAATTATGTGCAGTGATGTATTTCCTTTACATAAAATATATATTTACATTCAGTATTTTGATTGATACAGGGGTTTTTTTTTACTCTGTATAAAAATAAAGTTGTTGCTTACTGTTGAATACATATACAGCACAAGGCTCTGTCTTAGAAAGAGTTGCAATTGATTGCACCTTGACCTGCGATGGATAACAGTTGTAACTGTACATTATAGATAGGGGATTGGGTTTGCAATTGATTTAGCTCAATCGCAACTCTTTATAACACTGGGCTGTGTTATTGTTAAAGTTGCCCACAATGTAGATGACAAGCTGGGGATGTGCATGTACATCTGGCTCAGTGGTTAGATACTCCGTTATGAGCGAAAGCAGAACCTCATTCCAGAAAATGTATATGTGGGGACTTCTTTTTAAGGCTGATGAAATCGAACAGACAGCCTAAACCCTGTAATGCAGTAAAACCAATTGAGGACATACAAATTTTTAGGGGCTCTTTTTGACTCGGGAGGGGGGGGGGGGATTATATATTTTTTTTTTGCTGATTCCCATTCCTTCATTGAACACACAGGAGCAGCATGCCCACATCCTCAAGCGAAAGAGAACTCTGTCCAATGATAATGAACATGAGGTGGTTCGCAGTGGTCGGAAAAGCCGACGGCCCGTGCGTTCAGCAACAGCGGTGGGCGTCGATGATGTTGAAGATCATGGTTCGAGCCGCGTGGAGAGCGCTGCCGGCTACCTGGCGTGCAGCGTGTGTAGCCAGGGCTTGACCCATGTAGAGGGGCACCACCTTACCACCACAGTGTGCCGGGAGTGTGGGAGGGGACTGCATGGTCACTGCGCCCCTCTCCACCGCTGTGACCCCAACGCTGACCAGCTGGATGATATTGATGAACCGGAGGATGGGAAGACGCATGAAATAGAGGTAAAGCCCCATTTTTGATGTAGCATTTCAAGTGCATATTTCTATGTAATGAATAAGTGTGGCCCATTTTATAATGGGTTCACAACTTAACCCCCCCCCCCCTGCATAGTAACACAATAGTGCCATTCTCATTGGGCTTAAAAAATTGCGAAGTTAGGGTGAAAGTAACCTAGCAACTGTACCAAAAGCCGAACGGTCCTATCGTCCCTGTCCCCTAACTTCGCAATTTTTTAAGCCCAATGAGAATGACACTTATATTCCATTTTCCTGCATCTTGTGACTCAGTTTTCATGTGGAGAATGTACTGCAAAACTTTTAGTTGTGGTTAGTCTGATAAACGATGGAGAAGCTTTGGGGTTTTCTTTAGTAACATATTTTTTGGAAGACATGCGCAAGTTTCATATGTACAAAAAATTGGTCTATTATTTCTCTTGTATGCATTTTATTAACTTCCTAACACGGACTTGTAGCATCAAGGAAATTATGTAGCTTGCATGTGTTTTGAGTGTATGAGTGCTGACTTAATAAAAGGTATCTTGTTGTAAACAATATTAAAGGAAGTAAATCGGCATATTTTATTATTCTTATTTTTGTTTCATTTGTTCATATTTAGGTACTGGTACTGTGCATTTTACTCATCAAACCTACACTGTAGTATAGTGTACATGTACATTGGTGAAATGAGATTCTTTCAAATAATTTGTGTATTCACATGAAACATCTAGTTTAATATGACTGGATTAGCAAGATTTCATAAAGCATCGCCATTTAAAACAAGCAAACAAACATGGTACAACATGTAAGGCTTGTTATGTTAACAGAAAGGCACCACTGAATGTTGTTAACAAATAGGACAAACTGTGCATTCTTTTTTCACATGTGTTTACATACATTGTACATGCATGCAAGCCAAATACACAGTGTATGCTAAGAAGGACAAGAAGTCAGCAGTCTGAAACATCAGGGAAAAAAAGGGCCTTGAACTGTAGCCAGTGGCTCTACAGTACACACATTCAATAGCATTATACAGTACGGTACACTCTGTCATACTGTACACTTAGTATTGGCAGTGGCTCCCATATTGTGCAAATGTAAGTTTTCCTGCGCTAATTATCAAGTCTGCCACTACTTCCTGTATGTACCCTGCATGGCCCTTGGCAGGGGGCCCCCCTACTTAATATGGGAGCATGAGCTTGCTGGATTAGGGCCCACAGGGGTCACCCTGCTAGGGGAGAGGGGCCAAATCAAGGGGGGAGATATTGACATATGTGTGTAGGGGTTGTTGGGGGTGATTTACATGTATGCGGCCATGGCAGCTGGGGGCCCGTAATTAAGCAGTCGATTGGGAAACGATCAGAAAATAGCGTCTAACTTTGAGGTGTGGGATTTGTACATGTACGGGATAGGGGTGCCCATGGTTACGTATATATAATGTGAAGACTTGCCGTTCAGTCAATTCGTCATCAGGTACCAACCCAATCCTGCAGTTGGCGGCTAAATGTACATGTACCTCGACCATCTTCTATCTTTAGTTTTTTAGCTGATGTCTGCATAGCAAAGTCATGTTCACTGCTTGATGTATTTAAATCATGTTATTTGCTGCTTTTCTCTTTCTTGCTTGCCTTTTATCAGCTCCAAGTAATAACTTTTGGAGACCTCCTTTCCTTATAAATCAGAGATCTGACATAAAACTTACACATCTCCCTCTCTCTACTAGCTTTTTAGAGCACTCCTTTACTGCTAATTTTCATAATCCAGCTGATATTTAGTCATATTACATAAAATTTATCCACTGACCACAGTCACAGCGAAGTCCTGACCCACTGTTGATGTACTTATGTATGATACTGCTCAGTGCTAGCACTGCAGTGTACACATGTACATTATTTTTTACATTGAACAGTGCAGGAGACAATATCTACAGTGTCCGTTATGTATGTTATTGTGTTGGACTGTGTAAAATAAAATACATGAGAGTTCAAGGTGATTTCAATAGCCTCTTTAAAGCAAAAAAGGGCCCATGTGAATGATAAACAAATTCTTCTTAGGATAAAATGTTCAACATGGTTTTATAGATGTACGTGTCATGACAACATGCTTGAAAACATACCATGACATATAAAATGTTTTCCCTGCCCTGTGTGACCATTCAGACCCACCGTTCCTTGCTCTATCAGACCTTTTGTCTTAATTACGGAAGAAGAAAGGCACAGTAACAACAAATATGAAATGGCTTCCTTGACTTGTGTTTAGATAGTGGCAGACGGGTATTCTGAAATGCATCCTTTGCTACCCGTTTTAGAGCCGGAAGTGACTGGTGTTCGTGTGCATATATTCCAACCATATCTTTTACTTAAAGGAGAACTCCATTCCAAAAATAACTTTATCCAAAGAAACAGAAAATATCTGTGGAAGAGAGCAAAACAAGGTAGATAATTGTTTATCAATAAGTTATTAATAAGTTCTTATCAATAATTCAAATGAATTCCAACTGCAACTAATAACAAAGATTTAATGTTAAAAGGATAGAAATTATCATGTTAGGGAGGTAATTTTAATGACTTTTCATTGAATCTGTAATGTTACAGGCACATTTTCTTCCCATCTTTATGCATGCTTTGATACATGTACACACAATTCACCAAATAGATCATTGAGTTGCAAGTAAAAAACAGGCAAAATTAAAGTATTTTTTATTTAAGATACATACACATCAATATTAATGCTCAATCGTCTGCCTCCTTAATAAATTCAGGTCATTTCTTCTATCTTCAAATTTTCTTTGTGATGTATTAATTAAAACATGGGTATTTTTTTTTAAACAAAAGGAATAGAACTATAGTTTTAAGTATAAGTAATGATGTCATAGACAGAAATTTCCTGAGGAGAAGTTGAAAGATTATAATTCTAGTTTGTACCTGACTTACTGTACAATGTCAATTTAATTTGAATATTATACATGTACCACATGTACTGCATACAAATGTATGTATAGTGTATTAATTGTATACTACCAGTGCATGTATACATGTAAGTACTGTAGATTACAAGAATGTGCTGATACATGTGCACATCAATGACTTGTAGGCATGTATTGTAAAGACATGTACAATGTAGTATTACCATACCATTCACAATTCTTTATATATCTTTATATTAATTAGCTCACCAGTATAGTGTATAGAGTTCTATGAAACATTTCTTGATTAGTTCAACGTCTTAAAATCCTGTATAATCAATTCTATATACTGTACCATTTCACTGAGTGCCGTATTATCATTATTGTTTGAATTGTTAAACTATCTTCATCCCATTGGTTACGGTTAGATTTACGGGCTTCGAGGACCCTGGTCCTGTTAGGATGTCAAAACTTGCTATGGAACTGTAGTAACCAAGTGGGTGTGGCCCTATAAAGAATTTGAAGTTTATTCATAGCCTGTTGTTTTTGCCCATACAGCAGATTACATGGGAGTCGCGCTGCTCAGTATCTGAGTGGAAAAAACCCAGCATGCATATATGTGGGCTCAGTAAAGGACAGGTTAATGATGTTCAGGACTGGGTTTCATTTGCTCCCGTATTGTTTTTTAATTACTCTCAGTACTTTCCTTGTGTACATAATTATTTCCGATTAAGTGTAATACATATTCAAAGTCTCACACATGTTTGTGTTTTAAAAAATTTCAATGCATTCACATAAAGACTATTTACCAGTACATCGTGTCATAACTTTTCCACATTGGGTATGAAAATCATTTGAGTTCTCACAAATAATGGGAGATTGATATCAAACACCCTGATTTCTTTTGTTCCACCTTCTCAGAATCCCCAAATCATGTTGTTGTTTACAATGTATTCATTTAAACACTACATACCATACGTCAAGTTTTTACTTTTCCACATTGAGTATGAAGCTTATTTGAAATCTCATGAATGATGTTTAGAGAGTAATATTAGACACTCTTTATGATTTCTGTAGTCCCACATTTGATATGGACCTTTTCATTAATTCACCCTGATGATATATTATGCAAATTATGTACCTGTACATCATATTATATTTGTTTGCATTGACTATGAAGCTCATTTTTGAAGTCTCATGAATGGTCAGAGATTGATATCATATAAGACACTCTTTCTGATTTATGTGGTCCTACATTCTGCATGCACACGTACTGCACAGGATTCCACCATCATGACTTTTTTTGGTTTGCAATATAAAAACTGTGTATTGATCTTCTTCATGCGTATGAGTCAGTGAAGCTTCTACGCAACATTACTCAAGTTTTGTAGCCACTTGTGTACTGATATACATGTATAGAGTCTTATTTTCTTCCTCACTGACGTCAATGTTTACGAGAGATAGGAGATTGATATTGGACTCTTTTATCTTTGGTCTCATTCCCTCAGGATCCGGCCTTAGCAGATCTGATGCTGCAGGCGTCGACCCGGCTCTGTGGGGTGTGCCACCTGGGCGGGGCGAGCAACCTGTGTGCGGGGTGTGACCAGGCCCTTCATGAGGGGTGCCGCAGCCAGCACACTGACTGCCCCGCCCTGCTGGCCCAGCCACGCTTCCCTACACTCAGCCAGGTGCTACACCGCAAGTACTCCAAGTATGGGCATCGAGGGAAAGCGGCACAGGTGGGTGTCCCTTGGGGAAGTGTGTGGGGTGTGTGGATGGGGGTCGGGGTGTGGGGGATAGGGACGGGGGAGAGGTATTTGGGGAAAGATGCTGAAACAGATTCCCCACCCTGCACTGCAAGTACTCCAAGTATGGGCATCAAGGGTGGGTATCTGTTCTGTAGGGATGTGGATGAAGGTAGGGGTGGGGGATGGGAGTGGGGATGGGGTGGGTGAGGGGTCTTTGAGGAAGGGTGCTGACACAGGTCCTCCACCTTGGACTGCAAGTACTTCAAGTATGGGCAATGAGGGTGGGTGTCTGTTCTGAAGGGATGTGGTTGGGTGGGGGTGGGTGTGGGTGAGGGGTGAGGGGTCTTTGCAAGGAGAGGTGTTTAACCAGGTTCTCGATCCTGCACTGCAAGTACTCCAAGTATGAGCATCGCAGAAGGTAGCATCTTAGGTAAAGTGTGTGTTGCAGAGGGGTGTGAGGTGTGTGGATGGAGGTGGGTCTGCTGACGGAGGTGGGTACTGGCCATGCTTCTCACCATGCCAGATCATTCCTTCAAATATCATATTATGTAATAGCCATCGAACCTTACAGTACACTATGTTTACAATTGAGTGATGAGCGTGACCACTTACTCTCTTAAAGATTGTCCGTCCCTTTTGCAAGCTTAAAATTTGAAATCGTCTATCACGATCGTAAATTTAAGAAAGTGTGATTCAAGACCATTTCTAAGAATATAGCATGTTGAAGCTTTCTGTATATGTACAAAATTTCGGCCGTTAAATTTCAAACCGACTTTTTTCGTACTACGAAAAAAGTATTAGTCTTTGTTCCAGTATCTATGTGATTACTATGCGTGTGTGAAATCCTAATTTTACGAGTAACTACCAAACTTTGGAGATGATTCATTCCATAGAACAATTTTTTTCATAATGCGTTTTATAACTTAATAAACAGATTAATCAATAAAGCAGATATTTCAACACAAACTGCTAAGAGCCTGAGGTAAAGACTATTAATCAGACGTTGTTTACGTGCATTATTTGAATATTACACGACGTATCAGTTTCAAATTGTGAATATAGAGCTTGCTAACACTTCTCTATATGTTTTTCCAATGTTTCGATGGTTTTGTGGTGATCTGAAAAAGGGACTGGCTGTCTTTAAACTAATCTCTGTTTAAATGTTTAACTGAAGCGTGACATGCTTTCCTCTCTTGACTGTGACTGTCTTAGGCGATGGTCTCTGACTCTGATGGTGTTGGAGCCGGGGGCAGCAGCAGCAGCGGCGGCACGGGCGGCGGCCCCCAGGCCAAGAGGGTGTACCGCCTGGAGAGGCACCGCACCATGAAGAACTGCTGCGTCTGCTCAAACCGCAGCACCAACGGCATGTCCTTCCGCCGCCACTCCAAGACCGTCTGCTACTACTGCAAGAAAGGGCTGCACTGGGACTGCCGCTTCATGCACGACTGCCACATGCTGGCCATGGACAATGCCTCAACGGTATTTATATGAGCAGGAGTTCTGATGCAGTTAAGGAGTGCTCCATTTTAATCATCCATGGGCAGGGCCTTTTTTAGAGTGAATTTTGAAGTGTGATTTGCAGTGTGGTGCAAATTTGAAGATTTAATGATTAGTTAGAGAGATGGGGAAAAGAAGCAAGGGAAGAAGGATGATTTGGATGAGCAGCCTGACAGACTGGTTAGGAAAGCAATGGGCTGTTTACCATAATATGGAGCTGATGAAAGTGCTCAGACCAGATAGTTGTGGCACTCCATGATCACCTGCATCCCAGGATATGGCACTTAGGTAGAAAGTGATTAATTTACCTTATTCTAGATTGGAAAAATCACTCAAATGGGAAAAATAGATTTATCTTTCGCAGAAAAGTTTTCTCTTTCTTTTGATGTATCACTAATGATTTGTTACTCTTGATATCAAAAGTTATACTCCCTAATAGAGGTAGCACAAGCAATTATCTCTGTTTTTCCAAGCTGGTATTTTACACCAAGAATATGGTTTATACTAGTATACAAATGAGATGAGTTATTGTGCAACTGTGATTATTTTAAAGGGATACTCAGGTAAATTGCATCTCATACATTTATTGTTGTTTTGACTTACGTGTTGCAACATCCCCCCCTCCCCCCTCCCCCCGGTACACCCCATCCTCTTCTTCAGAACCCTCTGTCTGGTGACCTCAACACCCCCAACACCACCAGTACCTCCACCAGTAACATCATATTCCTGACGGGGGGCGTGCGGCGCCGGAGGGACTGTATCGTCTGCTCACGGCGCAAGCAGGGTCAGCGTCACCGCTCACGCACCATCTGCAAGTTCTGCAAGAAGGGGCTGCACCGCAAGTGCGAACACCGCCATATGTGTGCCTGGATGAAGAACGGCACCGCACCCAGCGTAAGATCATCATGTCATTATCTGCTGCTTATGAACAATAAACAGAGAAATAAGTATATTATATTGAAATACACAAAACAGATAATGCATCTTGATATTGTATAATGCGTGATTAAAACATCAATCAAATTCTTTCAATGGTAATCTGTCATTTGGTCTAATGTTTTTGTTTTATCGTGAAACACTTTCTCACACATAGTTTGGAGCCTGTTGGTACAGAAGTGTCCTGTTGAGGCAAAATGATACAAACACACAAAAGTTTCACAATCTTTCTTAGATTTCTCTGCATTTAACACCTGGAATGAATACAGTACCTTGATAGCCCTTTCAGTCCCATAGGCAATAAACTATGTTGTCATTGACATGGGATCATCAGTGCTTGGTACTGACAGGGTTAAGTTATGAAATCATTTTTTTTTTTTCAAAAGGAAAAGTTTCGCTTAGCAAAATCCCTGATACAGAGAATATGATACACATGAAGACAAACATGAGCAAAGTGTTCATAACTGTACTGGGCCTTGAGCTCCATTTTTATATCGTGCGTGCTCTTGTTCTCAGCGACATTTCATACTTGTAGCTTGTGTAGTCCATAAGAACAGTCTTGAGATGTAAGCAATAGAAAATTCAGAGGATTTCCTGTCACAGCAACAACTCAGTATCAGGAAATAGTCTCTTTCTCTGCTGCTATGACAGGTATTTTTGATTGGAGATGAACAAATATAAATCCTGTCTCTTTTCCCATCTTGATGCATCTTGCTTGTATATAATCTCTGTATCTTTGTATTTCTATTGGAAAATGATTCAGCTCAATTCATTTCAATCTGTAAACAGGAGTTAGGAGAAGGTCCCTTGAAATCTCAGAAGGCGTTGAGGAAGAGGTATCTCAAGACACAGCTCGCAAGCCAAAGTCTCAAAGACGAAGTCATCATACTCACCCGGTCAGAGGACAGGGACATCCCCAGTGCAATGGTCGATGGAGGAGGGGCAGGGGCTCCCCCTTTGTCGCAGCAACAACTCATTCTGTCTCACCTCAACCTCAGGCCCCACGCAGCCTTGCCGACATCGTCATCATTGCCACCATCAGCGCTGCCAGCATCGGCTCATCTCACCCAAGCCACCGTTCTTGCCCAGCCCATAAGTCAGCTTAGAAAGAAGACCAGCGCCAGTCCGATGGCAGCTGGTGGCCATCAACAGACCCCAGATTGCCGCCAGAAACTCTCCTCAGAGGTTTGTGCCAGACAATCTTGAATTTGTATCGATATATGTGCCATATCCTGTGGTGTTGGCAATCATGGAGTGCCATAACTCTCTGTCCTGAATTCTTGGTACCAGCTCCTTGTGATGGTAGAGAGCCTCTTGCTCTGCTAGCCTGTCAGTCAGAATGCTTATCCAACTAATCCTCTTTCCTCCCCTGTCTCTTTTCCCCTCTTTGTTTCCTGTCAATGCCAACTTCTCCATGCCACCTTAACAAAGTACGTGCCCTGAAATATATGCAGAAACAGGTTGAAATATTTGGGTGAAGTGTTGAACAAATGTGCACCATTCGCAGAGGAAGGTGTTCGGTAATAAAGGGGTTATTCATATGCTGTATGCAGAGTAAACTTCCAATGTGATGCCAGAAACTTTGAATGGGTGTATCGTATACTACCATTATTATTTTTATGGGATTAAGATAAATGCAATAATGTGCATGTTTAGTGAAGATGTTACGATTATTTCAAGTATTAATGGCGCTCAGTGATCAAAATATTAAAAAAAAAGGAGTGTGCTGCATGGAAATTGTTACACACAGTTGCAGAGCATGCTTTTGATAATAGTTGATAGTTGATAGTGGAGGTTTGTCATGTTTATTACAAACTGAGAGAATACTTTGGACAGTATGACAATGGTTTTGCTTTTTCTTGCATTGTGTTTTAGTTGTGGCAGTTCTAGCAATGAATCATTGTGCAGAAAAAAAAGTGATATGTAAAAGTTGTTGTAGTTGTAGCATGGCGTTAATGCTTCTACAAGTGAGAATCGGTGATATACTGCATGGACAGTGTTGCGCATATACATCATACTCAGTCATTAGGAAGGCAGGGAATCATACACTTTTTATTTTGAAAATACATTTTAGGCATACATCCAATAGGATAGTGTGCTCATCCTGTAAATGACCTCAGAAAGCCTTTTCACTATTAAAAATCCAATGGGATTGTTGATCCAGTTGATGGCTGAAAATAAGTTAGAATCAATTAATTAATCAATCAATCCAGCTGTCAATCAATCACTGTTGGATATTTGTTGCTATATCACTGTGTCTTGTGCATTGACCAGAATGGGTTGGTTGTTCAGTTGCTGCCTGAGAAGCAGTAGATACATGTTCAAATCCCTTTTTTATCACTTGTTTTCATTCAGTTTCAGGATGGAGCTTTTTATCCTTACTACTGTCAAACTCTTGTCAAAAGAATATCACCCCAGAAAGCCCTTTCAATGAAATACATGTTCATGTTGGGAATTATATTTGAATTTGTTGTGGTCACGGAGAAGGTTGTGCTTTCTTGTGCACCACATTCTATCATTGGTAACTATCTTAGAGTTGGAAGCCGTAATCTGTCACTTACTTTTCTTTCTGCAACGTGTTCCATTCTTGTACTGCGACTATAAGCTTGGTAGTGAGGAAGGTGTCCACTTCCATTTCTTTTTTTCGTGTTCCATTCCAGAATATGTTTTCAAGTTTTGTAGCCATAACCGTCCACTTTAATGCTGTTTGTAAATTGATCACAAATCTGTTTTCTGGAGTTGAAAATGTATTTGCAGAGAGTTTATGATAGGTCGCTAGGATGTATTGACAAGAAGAAGATGCATGTCAGGTGTTCATTTTGAGTTGAGGCCTTGCACCGTTCATTAGGGAAGAGGCAATCTTCAGATGCTCTGCACTTTTGTCTTCTACGACCCCTCCCCTCCCCCCCCAGCAGGGTGTAACGTCTCACCACCCCAACCCCGCCCTTCTCCCCAAACCGAAGGTGGTGAAGATCACAGCCAGTGAGGTGCGCGACGGCCGCAAGGATTGCATCGTCTGCTCAAGCCGTGCCTTTGGCGGCCGCCGCAAGCGTGCCTACACCCAGTGCGACCTGTGCAAGCGGGGGCTCCACCACCGCTGCCTACCCTACCACATCTGTGGGCTGGATAAGGAGCACCCCAAGGTAGCCCTCCACCTCCCCCTGCCTGCCTGCCTGCCTGACGTAGCGGCATGGCTCTGTGCATACTCAATGGCTCGTCAGCATGCTTCATCCAACATCCTGACTGCCTGCCTGACGTAACAGCATGGCTCTGTGGCTTGTCAGCATGTTTCATCCAACATCGTAGACCTTTCCTTGTCAATGCCTACATCTGCTTGCTTGCCACCTTTATTTTGCTTTGGTTTTGTTCACTTGAGTATTACAGTCTTGTGGTGTTAACTCTTGACGTGCCATTGAGGCATTTTTGCTCAGGTTACTTCTTTGCATGGCATCAAATGAGTTCACAAGGGATACAGCTGTTTTCTTTTATATTTGCCTTACTTTTGTTTGCTGGAATATTAGCATCTGGAGGAATTTTTGCTCAAGGATACAGATGTTGCCTTTTGTCAAGTAGAGAGCCACTGCTTGCTTCAGGTTTTGGTGTTGCTTGCATCTCCTTGCAGATAATCTCACATTTTCTGATATTGATTGGACTTGTCAGGGTGGTCTCCAAAAAATCTTATGCTTGGTTCAAAAGGGCTGAATGTCGGGCATTTTGTTGGGCATCTGTGCTGGACATGTGGCTCATAGAAACCTGAAACAATAAGAATATCAAGACTTTTTGAATGGATGGTGCAGTAATTCAGGCCTGGCTCACAATCACTTTCTGTACCAAAGGTGTGGTGTTAGCACATTTTTTCTACACCACGGACCACGTTGGAGTTTGTTTTGTTTTTCCTTATGCAGAATCTTTTAGAACTGTTATTATTTTTCTGGAGGAAAAATCTAACCATTTTTCATTCTTAAAAGCATGTCTCATCATTTTAGGATTTTGCTATCCTTTGTATTCATGCATGTAGAGAAGTTGATTTGATTTTGATTGCTATTGATTTGATGTCGAGTTGATATTTGCCTTGCTGTCAATGGCAGTATTTCATGCACGATCATTTGTCCAAGGTATTTTTCCAGAGCGCACATTGATTCTTAAAGTATTTTACTTTAATATGTCACAACATAATAGGTGCATCGTTTGTTTTAATATGTATAATACAGATCATCTTTGTATTGGATCATTAGTGTCACTGTATATTTTAAACATGAAAGTATTGACTTTGATAAATACATATTTTGCTGTGGCTCACCAAGGGCGTCTTGAACTTTGAAGTACTACAAAAATAACATACGTCATTGCTTCAACTTCTTATAGTAGGTAAAATCCGCAGTATGTAACTGTTATAACATGTTATTCATCTTCCTGAGGCTTCGTTGAATACTACAGCATTGTACTTGTACAGAGGACTGCCATAAAACCTTCGCACTTCCAGTTGTTCTGTCAATAAAACGTTTTAGATTGCCATGACCGACACTGACTGTGACGTGGAATCTGTTTGTCCAATAATGTAACGTCTACCTGGACGTGACACATACGAATGTGCATTGTATTGTTAAGAGCAGTTGCTAGTCACAGTCATGGCAATCTCAAACTCTCTATTATAAACTCTTCTACAAACCGAAGAACACTCTGCATGTGACCCATTGCTAGTCTTCTGTGCGCTGTGTGTAAGATTTACATACAAAATTGCTCTTATTCCCAGATTTGCACATGATTATATACTATGTCTGTTTCCTCCTTATCCTCCAGTTCCATGTGCCACGAGAGACTTTCAAGGCCAAGAAATTATCAGAGTTTCAGTGGATGACCAAGGTAAATAGTGGAGAAGATATGAATTGAAAAGTTTCACATTGCAAAACAAATTTAACCATGAGTTATGCTGCATATATAAATGTTTGAATTATAATGGATGCCATGATTGCTGTGGTCATCTGTTATTTTTGATGTTATCATTATCATTATCATTATCATCACTACTTACTATCAGTATCAACATTATTATTATTATTATAATTATCATTATGATAGTAGTAGTAGTTTAGTAGTAGTAGTAGTAGTAGTAGTAGTAGTAGCAGTAGAAGTAGTAGTAGTAGAAGTAGTAGTAGTAGTAGAAGTAGCTGCTGTGTTATCTATATTATTAGTATCGGAAGAGGTAGGATTCATACTACTATTATGAATACCTTTATGATGATTATTATCGATATCTTTGTCTTGATTATTATTCTTCTTTAATTATTTTCATCATTATTTGCATTATAAGTGCATAGAGACATGCAATTATCTCTTAGTGATGCGCAATACAAAACTATTTAATTATTTTTATCATTACTCTCCAGGCTTCAGAAACTACTGAGAAGCGTACCCCCAAACCTGCCAACAACAACAAGCGCAAGAGCTTCGCCTCCGCTTCCGTCTCCGCCGAAGCGGACGACGGCGAGGACTTCCCCGTCTTGGTCAAGTGTATCGAGCACACGGCGCACCACTTCAAGGAGTGTGGGGAGTGCCACTTCTTTGATGGACTCAAGAAGATGAGCCACCTCATGTGCAACAAGTGCGGCGGGGGCGTGCACAAGAAGTGCTTCTACCGCCACGAGTGTCGTCGCAGCCCAGAGGACACCCCCAACGAAGCTGTGCCAAACATGGTAGGGATTTTAGATTTCAACCCCACTCCCCTTCCTTGCAGCTAACTATAAATAGTCCACGACCAATGAAACCTTGCCAAACATGGTAGGGATTTTAGCTTTCACCGCCTTCGTCCTTGTAGCTAAATATAAATAGCCTTCAACCAATGAAACCTTACCAAATATAGTAAGGGCACTATATACTTGTCACTATCAAAGCGCCATTCCCTGTGATGTTGGCGATCCTCAACTGCCACAACTCTCTGTCCTGAGCTTTTTGTATTAGACGGTGATTTCACCCATCCCCATAGCTAAATGGGTCTGTCTACAGTAAAGGGATATTTTTTGGCACAATTGGATCATTTGAAATTATGACCAACTTGCACCACCAAGATATGATAGAGTTTTGAATTAACTTCCTCCAAAATAGCTTCAGCTAAAATCCTGCTCTGGACGTTCATTATTACATATTTCTAAACTAAGCCTGTACATATTTGCCATATCATTGTGGTAATGGGACAGACAAGTGTATTTCAAACTTGTCTGTCCCGTTACCAACGTGCTGTGGCAAATTTGTACAGGGCAACTTTTCTGAAGCGTACAAAACCTTGTAAAGTGCAAATCAATACATTTCTTTGATATTTTATGATTATGGGCTGGTTTATTTAAGTGACAAAAAAAAATTGGAATTTAAGAGATTTATGCAATGTTTATGCAAATGCAAATTTATGCAAATGTTACAGTAAATGTACCTATCACTGTAGACAGACCCAAATACAAATAGCCTGTGACCAATGAAACCTTGCTAAACATGGTAAGGGCACTGTGTCTAGTGTTATATCCTGTGATGTTAGCAATCCTGAACTGCCACAACTCTCAGTTGTGAGCTCTTTGTATAATCTCCATGTTAGCTGTGCTAACCAGTCAGTCAGGTTGAAAGTGATCTTATCGTTCACATGAAAGCTAACTGACATTCTTTTTACTAGAAGTTGTAATAGTAGACAGTGTAAAAGATGTGCACACAGAAGCAAGATCTGTGAGAGGTGTTTGTAAAGGAAAGATGTCTTATGAGCAATAAACAGACATAGCCATTTATTATTATGCTATATGTCCTCAACCCAACAATCATAGTGCTGTTAGAAGTAGCAGTAACAATTTCAGGGACCCATTACGTAAAACTTACCATTAACTGTAACTGGTAACATTGCTCAACAGCCAATCAAATTCAAGGTTTCCACAGAAGTTGCCATTGGTGGCAGAGTTACCATCAATGGTAAGTTGTATGCAGCAGTGCCCAGATGTCACCTTCTTTGCTTGCGTTCCTCCATGCAGAACACTGGGACGTTCGTCGGGGAGCGGCCCTCCGTCACCCTGATCGACTTCAACGAGGTGAAAGACGGCCGTAAGTACTGCGACGTGTGCTCGGGGAAGGGGCAGGGGGATGAGAAGAGGCATCGCTCCAGGACCCAATGCACTGTCTGTCGGAAGGGACTCCACTACAGGTGTCTCTCACAGCACATCTGCCCCGGGGGCGAAGACGGAGCAGACAATGGGGTAGGCTGATGTTTGGGATTTCGTTGTTTTTAAGGCAAAGAATTTGCATTCAATTACTATTGTTTTTAGCCTTCGCCACAGAATGATTAGAAAATAGAGCAATACTTCAGTGTTTGCGCAGGAGGGCAGCAGTACACCAATTTTCTGTATTCTTGAAATTCATTTGTATAGTTATTTTATCTGGAATAGTTAGGTACATGTATAGAGTACCGAAGTGATGTCGTCATATGAGCTTGTTGTCAAGACAATGGGTTCTTAACAAACTCCCTCCAGTGAAAGGGTAAAAGGTTCTATATTGTCTACCGGGCTAGTGTCGGGCATTCCCACTTACAGTCCCCGCTGTGATCACAATTGCTTGCTCTACCCGCATACATGTAGTTTAGAACCAGTTGTCTCGGCAATAATGCTCAAATGACGTCACACTTTATAGCATTTGTAAAACCATGTGAAAAGTGAATTCTCCTGATGGACAATAAATAATTCAGTTCCATCTAATCAATTTGATTTCTGTAGTTAAAGTTTGAATTAGAATTTGTCCAAAAGCCTCGAAACCAGACTATGCATTAGGACGTATGAATGGTGCGATAGTCTTAATAGTAGTACGATATAACTGATCAGTCTTGGACATGGTGTGACTCTCTATCTCTCTCTCCCTTACAGGAGGGATCTGAGTCTGGTGTGGTAGAGGCAGGCCAGGTGAGTGTGAAGACTGAAACATCCAGCGATGAGGACGTTGAGATCCTAGACGATGAGGAGTCAAGTGTGATCACGAGCCGAGCTAACACCAGCCTGGTTTCTCCCGGCGACTCACACCCATCCACATCCAAGTCTGGTTACCTGGACCTCGTAAGTACATGTACATTGTCAAGGTGATTTGCCATTTGGTCCACTCCCAGTTGGTCCACTCACCATTTCGTCTACCATCACATGCTGATATGTATGGGTTAGGGTTAGGGAAGGGGTCTAGATATGGGTTAACGATTGAGATTATGGTGTAGATTAGAGTTGTTGATAAGTTAACCCAGAATTTTAATCTAAAACGGTATTTTTAAGGGGTTCCCTGTAGACGAAATGGTGAGTGGACCAACTGGGATTGGACCAAATGGCAATAAACCATTGTCAACATTCTCAGTCCCATGGGCAGACACAGGTGTTTAAAGCTTGACAGTCAACTGCCCATCTTGTAACATAAGTCTACTAAGCCCAGTATTTTTGTGATGGCTCGTCCTCTTCCAGGATGACAGGAGTTCCATATTGTGTTTTAATCATTTATTTTTTATCCTTGGTTTATTGACATGGATACGATAATACATGTAATGTGCTGCAAATAAGCTTTCCAACTATACCGAATAATGTAAAATCAATACTTAAGGAGCACTGTACTTCCAAGAAGCCCTGCATATTTTACAAACATGAAACATAGTTGTACATATTTACATTAAAGGTATCTTGAAGATGAATGCACATACCACTCCTCTCCAACCCCCCTCCCTTTGCCTCCCCCCCCCCCCCCCACATTGCAGCCCCTGACTGCATCCCAGCGGCAGAGAGACCGGCGACAGCGGGACTCTCGGCTGCTGAAGACGGGCCAGGACAAGACGTGCGTGGAGTGTGGCGTGCCTCAGAAGACACGTATGGCCTGCCAGATCTGCAAGGAGAGCGTTCACTTTGCCTGTGAGTGGCTGCACAGATGTCGGGAGGCTGCGGTGGATGGGCAGAGTCCTACGGTGAGATTGATGGAGTACCAGTCTTGTTTTGAGGGAGGGAGGGAGATAGGAAGGGGGGGGGAGAGGGGAGAGGGGAAGGGGTGAGTGGATGAAATTGACAATGGTGTTGGAGGCGAGTGTGCTGTTTGCCTGAGAGGCAGCAATACTATTGCCCCTCCCTACCTCGGGGCCATTCTTAAAGGGCATATACTGTACTGGGAAGACAGAAAAGCATTCAAAAGGTGATCTTGAGCAATCTTCTTGCCAATGGTCTTAAATTCATGTATTGTCCATTTTATAAGCTAGCTGGAAGTTATTTGCCCTCAAATGATCCATATTTAGAGTAATTAATGATTAACGATTAAATCCTCAAAATGTTTGGGCCGAACATCTTGAGGATTTATGATTTAATCACTCATTACTAAAAATGTAGATCATTTGAGGGCAAACGACTTTCAGCAAGCTTCTAAAATGGACAATACATGAACTTGAGACCATTGGCAAGGAGATTGCTAGCAATTACCTTTTGAGGGCTTTTTTGCCTTCCCAGTACAGTATATACCCTTTAATGAGTGGATCAGTAGAGAGTCGGTGCCCGACCTTCGCCAGTCTGCTTCATTCTCTTCAGTGTTTGCTCAAGTAAATCCTTCTCTTTTGTTGTCTTGATCCCAAATAAACCCTAATGCCTCCCCCTAGCCCTCCCCCACTGCCCAGACCAGCTTCTACACTTGTCCTCAAACTTGCCAATTGCTCCTTTCATATTTGTGTTGTTGCTGTAGTGAAGTTGCTCTTATAAGTCATCTTAAACCATGTTTTAAATTCTTATCTCTTCAATGCAATTCCCGCCCCCCCCTTCTTACCCCCTCTTAAACAGGGCGTTCTCGGTGAGCGGTTCACTGGGGACGTGGTGCCCATCCTGGCCTCTGAGATCAAGACCAGGAAGAAGGACTGCGTCGTCTGCTCCAACCGCAAGGCTGGTCGACGCAGCCGCTCCAGCACCAAGTGCCCTCAGTGTGCCAAGGGTCTGCACAGGATCTGTGCCCCCCAGCATATATGCCCTATCCCCACTGCAACGAGGATTAGAGAAGAGATGGTGAGGACTTGCAGTTTTTCCATTCAGGACCAAGTACCACAAATATGTGGTGTGGGGGTCTAACTCTTGATAGCAAGTATTGGAAATGATTAAAAGAGTCATCACATGAAAGAGCATAAACTTCTGCACAAGATGAGTATTATGTAACATTTGTTGTGATTTTGCAAAGTGAAAAAAGGGTCAAGTGATTGCCAAATCGTAGATTTGGCAATGCTCTGTTCAGGTTGAAATCATGCTCTTGATCTTCAAATTGGGACAATTATTGCTCTGTTAATTTGCAATGGAATGTACATTCCATTCCATTAAAAGGTAACAATCTGATATAAAAAGAATATTCTGCAAATTTGAAATTCAATAATGATCAGTGTTTCTAAAAAAAAAACAAGTCCTGAATTGAAATCTTCATGAAAAATGTGTAACAATACATCATCTTTGCTCTTGGTCGCCAGAACATTGCAAACATTCCTAACGCTTCGATGGAAGATGACGAAAATGATGAGCCCATCCTGATTGAGATTAAAGACGGGCGGACGCGCTACTGCTGTGTCTGCTCCACCTCCCGCAAGTCTCAGATCACTCGGACAGCGTGCTCCTGCTGCGAGCGGGGGCTGCACGAGGAATGCGCCATGCTCCACAACTGCCACAGCATGGTGCCGCGCCGCTTGCAGCTCGCCCACCACTATGCCAACGGTGGGGAGGGGTATGGCGGAGGGACGGTGGCAGGGGATGTGGAGATCGTGCAGGCCATGGCCGGAGACTACGCAGATGAAGAGGAGGAGGAGGTGGAGGAGATCGGGGATGGGCATGATGTGAGGGAGGATGTGGATTATGATGATGATGGGGGAGAGGTGTTGTTGCAGAGGGGCACGTCCGTGTTTGGGGGTGGGGACAAGAGAGCTGGTAGGAGGGTTAGGAGGCCTTCGAGGGAGTTTGAGACCGGGGTGGAGTCTGTGCGGGTTTACGAGGAGGGGAGAAACAAGGGTGGCGTCTTCAAGGAGGACGAGGACGAGGAGGAGTATGGGGAGGAGGGAGGCTACCTTCTTGGGACCAGTGAAGATTGCGAGATCAAGACGGATATATCTAGCGATGAAGCTCCGTCGTTCACTGTGGCTGGAGACGGCGTGGAGGGGATGGAGACAGATGTGAAGGAGATCATGTCTGAAGGCCCAGACTGTGAGAATCAGGAAGATTCAGGAGATTCCCTCAATGAGCAACATCCAGACATTAAACAACTCTCCACAATAGATCATGTAAATGGGTCAGAGTTAACTGCAATTGTAGATGACAATCGGACAGCACGTCTCACAGATGATGAAAGCACCGATCAGATGGTGTTGGAAGCTTGTAGGAACACCGAGGATCAAAGCAATCCTGAAGATGATGAATCTCCCAATAATATGGAGGACGAGTTACCAATGCCGCAAGTCCAGACCCAGTTAGAATTCCAGGCCCAGACGGAGGCCCAAAACATTGAGGCAATTGTAGCCCAGATCAAAGAGGAACTTGGTGAAGTGGCAGTTGGCAGTGAGCCGATCATGAACAGTGGTTTTGTTGAAAGGGAAGTAGTCGCTGTTGAGCCAGGACTATAACTTATAATTGTTGTAATCTTGAATGTAGTCCTAAACCCAGTCCCAGGTCCAACCCTAGATAGAGATATCAAGCAGTGGTTTTGATGAAAGAGAAGTAGTTCCTGCTGAGCCAGGAGTGTAACTAATACCTGGTCAAATTCAGTCAAATTCAGTCCTAAACCCAGTCCCAGGTCCAACCCTAGATAGACATATCAAGCAGTGGTTTTGATGAAAGAGAAGTAGTTCCTGCTGAGCCAGGAGTGTAACTAATACCTGGTCAAATTCAGTCAAATTCAGTCCTAAACCCAGTCCCAGGTCCAACCCTAGATAGACATATCAAGCAGTGGTTTTGATGAAAGAGAAGTAGTTCCTACTGAGCCAGTAGTGTATTACTACTAATCAGTCGACCTTGAATTCAGGCTTCAACCCAGTTCCAAGCTCAGGTCCTAACAGAGAAAATGAACGGTGGTTTTGTAGAAAGGGAAGAAGTCACTGTTGACTAAGGAGTGTAACTAGTAAGCAGTCAGACTATTAATGCAATGCAATACCATGACAAATGGCAAAGATGTTAAATTTTTTGGAAAGAAAGAAACCGCACTTAATGATGGCCCACAATCCCAGGACTTTGTCTCAGCTTCAAGCATATGTCTGAACAGAGGACTTGGTAATGAATATTGACATAAAGTAATCCTAACTCTACTATGACAATAGGCAAGGGATAATTAATCTCGTAGAGGAATTGTTGACGACACAGAAATATAAAAAGTAGCACATTCCTTGACTTAATATATACATATACATACAATCTCATATGTACATGTATGATATACAAGCATGAAGAGTGCACTTAATATATTTAGCTGTCTGTGTGTGTATAGAATGGAAAGGCAAGCGGTGTGCTTTTAAGGACACTGTTCAAATCAACATTGTGTATTCACACATAGACAGACGACCATACACACTCACATGCATACACGTACAAACAACAAATACACTCATTAGAAGGACACCTTAACAGATATCTATAAAAGGCCAAGGTTCGTATGCTCATGCACACTTTATCTTGCGGCTGGCAACTTCTGTGTGTTGAGATCAATTAGAAATCGTGTGGGCGTGTGCGGGCTTTAGGGTGGATTTAAGAAACAGCTGCCCACTGCGATGGTTAAACAGGTGACAGCAATATTTCTGAATAATCACCATTTTTCTGTGCACATGTTTATTCTAACATATTCATGCACATGTTCCTTTTCTCCCTTTTAAGAGGATTTTTCATTGTTCTAGTTCATAAGCCGAGATATGATGATACACTAGAACTTGGAAACTTTCCTGTGATTGTACTGATTTTTCCTGAAATTGTTAATAGTCTGCTGTGCTGAAGTTGTATCAAAGCAATGCAACTAATCGGAGGGTGTTCACTCTCCTGGATATACTAGTGCATAGTGATGGTGCATCGACTTCCAAAGTTCCAACAAATAACTGCACCAAAATAACATTCACTGAATGTGCTGCCAAGTTGAAATCCTCTGCCATGCCAACTCTTATAAAAGTGAACAATTAATCCAGATCGCAACTCTAATGTAAACTAAACTCAACACAAGGTATGCTACAACTCACACAATTTGTTTATGGAACAATAGCAACTCTGTCCATAGGAGCCAAAGAAATTTGTAAAGAAATTTAATGTGCTTTTCGTTGTTGAATAGAATCGAATATAATCTTGCTATTTTGTGATCCTTTTAAATTCAGGGAGAATTGCGGTGGGTGTAAAAATAATTTTCTCAAGGACCGTGGCTAAAATGGAATGTGTATTTACCCCCCCCCCCTTCTCCCTTTAACATTTCAAGTACCACTCTGTATAAGTACAACTCTTCTATGACAGAGATACCTTGCCATTTTGTGGAAAATAAATTTATAAAGTTGATATTCCATTCAATTCCATTTTTATATGATTGATTATTTTTTTTATATTTAAATTTTTTGAGCGATATAAGTAAGGATTACATTCTTGCCCTACTCCATAGCAACTTGTGAAAGTAAATGAGTTTTGATAAATAAGTTGATTACCTATTATTTTGGCTACGCACCATGACAGTATTGGTATTGTAGACTAGATGTTGACTCCTTGCCATTCTCTGTGTTACATTGTGATTGTGATACCAGGACCATTCCAGAACTATGGACCTATCATGGATGGACTGTGCTTGAATAGACTTCCTTTGATCTATCATGACCGCCGCCTCATAAAAATTCAAGACATTCAGATGTTTTAAACAATATGCTGTATTTCGAATTGTGATGCCTTCCTCTGAATAACAAAAGAAAATGAGGTTTGTGATATATGTCAACTATTCAGCTATCTCTGGGAGTTCATACCTGTTGTTGGTACACAAACTGAAACAATTTCATTTGAAATTCACAGAATCGTATCGTTATAAGTCATACTTCTACTGCACATGCACTGTAGAACATGAAGTGGTCCTGAAATATACAAATTGTTTATTCCTCAAAATGCATCCTAAATTTGTATTGCCTGTTTGGCGGCACACCTCCCTGGATCAAAGAGCCAAACACGTAAAATAGCCCATTGTGGTATCTATGAACACGACTGATGTAGAAATAAATAATTTCTTACACCTCCCTGGCTATACGAAGCCTCTGGTCTCTTTGGGTAATCAGCCAAGGAGAAAAATGTGTGTGGGGTGGGCCATATTGAAAACTCTCATTTAATGATCCCCCACCATCACCAGAATTACACTGATATATGCATGTCAGCTAGTTTTGATTACAATTGATTGTAATTCAGATATGAATTATTATTTGTTCATGGTTCTTGGTAAAATCAATTCCTTTTTTCGTCTGTTTTAACTTTCTTTTATATTGTCAGATTTTTTTTTTATATGTAGAATGTTGAGAGCTGAAGGGAGCGTACGTGTTGTATGATATGTCTTTATGTGTTTAAAAGTAATGTTCCTTTGATGTTTTTTGTGTGTCATCTATTCCAATGGTGCTGTATTTGGGGCCTGGCAATTTGTGTGTGTAAGCAGAGTGTTTCATCAAATGGGAATTCTGTGTGTAAATTTGTCTCTTTTGTGACCATAATTGGAACAAAAATACAAAGTGGAACAGTTCATTCCATCATGGCTTCGGTGTGTAAATAACTCTGGACGAACATTTTATTAAAACTGGTGTGATTTTAGAATTATGTACACATGCATGTTATATTCACGATAGTATTTATGTAGAAATCTGATGACGTTTACAACTCTATTACACCATGTATTTGATTTTTATGATGCATTTTATTTGTTTTTTCTTCACTACCTTTTCCTAAGGAAGAAGTATGTATTGTATGTTTGTCTGTCAGTAACCAAGGATATATGGAGTGAGTATCCTTGCTGAAACAAACTTAAGAGATGGAAGCACTTGTCTTGTGTTTGTGTGGATGGCTTTGAATCAACTGTGTGTATGGACACATAATTTGAAGTTTTCACAGTAGGAATGTTAATGAAGAAAGAATGTAAGAAAGAATGAATGAAAGAAAGGAAGAAAGAAAGAAAGAAAGAAAGAAAGAAAGAAAGAAAGAAAGAAAGAAAGAAAGAATGGACAAGTGAATCTGGGGTTGAAAATGCTTAAAAGTTGATTCACATCCATGGTAATTAATACATCATCTTGGTGATGGTTCTTTGCATCCTGAACTGTTAGTTGATTTATGCACATTTTTATGTGTAGTCTTGGGTCTCCAGATTATGATCACATCAGTTATCAGGTGGCATCCAGTCTGGATTAGTAATTAATGCAAGTATGCATACCGTTAATCTATTCATTCAATCTCATGAAACCTGGTTAATGATTTTTAAATTAAAACCTTTTTTTCTCTCTTGATGATGTTCAGTATTGATGCATATGGAGGGAGAATATCTTGCCAAACTACAATTGTCTATGCCCTTGTTTGACCACCCATCGTAAATATGAACAACCTCAATTGTATAGTGTGCAACTCATTCCAAATTATCATAGACATTAATTTTAATTAAAACTTTTATGTCTTCTTTAAAGACAATTTTATTTCAACTCATGTTTGCACTGTGACATACAATACCACTGAGGCGATACGAATTATGATGCATCTTAACATGTAGATGTAGTTCTGAGATTCACTATTTTGAACCACTGAAATTTTTGGTGAGTAGAGAATTATGAAGAATGCTTCTTTTTTCTGTTATTATTTATTTTATCAATTCATACAGAATTATGAATGTTATCATCTTCATAGTTGAAGCAACATCATGTTCAACATTTCCTTGCCACCTCGTCAGAGACTTATATATTCTCTATCTCATGTGCTTAAAGAGATAAGTTTACCAGGTCATAATTCCATCTCAACTTCTCTTTTAGTTTGAATGCCATTTAGATGTTAAAAGATCACTGTGCAATCCTGGGCTCCGACTTATAAAGAGTTGTGATTGATCCAAATAGATTGCAAGTCCAAGCCCTTGGTCAAGTCAGGTTGCGATCAATTGCAATTCTTTACAAAACAGGGCCAAGAAGATGACTGGAGACAAGGTATGTCACAATCAAAGATGATTTTCTCTTTTTTTTCCAGTATACACTTGGACATTATGCATATAGGAACATATGCATTGTGTTTATAAAGAACATATAAAAGAAAACTTTCTTATTCAATCATTTGGATTTATAATTGGGATTAAAATCAAGAATAAAGGTGGGATCACATCATGAATATGTACTGTTTGTTACAAATGAAGAGTTTTATATAGGCGGAGAGGACAAACAAATGAGTATTTTTATTTACTGTTGATCTCTTTTATTCCAGATTTTGTGATACAGGAAATTCGCTACACATGGTTTAAAGCACCATAAATGTGATGATTGATGATATGTATGCATCGTATATGAAATAGATTATAAGTGCAGTTCTTTTTTGTGTAGGTGCATGTACAATGTATTGTGTTTTTTCAAAGCCTTCGCTGTTCCTTTTATTTATCAGTCAATATTATATCACACCGCTTGCGATTCGAATCTAGTATCACGTGTGGAATGGAACGGAAATTATTATATGTATAAAATATGAAATAAACAAAATCACTGAAAATGTGATATTTTTTACTTGAGAATCAAGTGGGCGATTGTGTTATTTCTTGCAGGTATCAGAGACGATACGCAAGTGATACTGAGATATAAACATGTGTTGTATCCTGTCATTCCTATTGGCATGGGTGTGTGTAAATGTACTATATAATATATAGTACATAATATAGTACAGTCAAATCTGTCTTATTGGCCACCTGTCTATAGCAGTCAACCTGTCTACAGTGGCCACTAAAAAAATTCCCCGGAGAGAGATCATGTGTTAAAGAACCTGGCTATAGCAGCCACCTGTCTATAAAGGCTACAATTTTGGTTGCCTTTGGGTGGCCACTATAGACACGCAATGATGATCTCGACCGCTCAGAAGTAAGTGCGTGTGTGAGTGTATGTGTATAGAACTGTAGCTATATACACATGCTATTATAATATAATAGGTTGCGATGGCAATGGAAATTAAGATGTAAATACAACAGCATAACAAAACAAGCCGGAGAAAAATAGTTGATTCAACATTTCGGTTATAGACCTTTATCAAAATTCATGTATAGATACATACATGTATGTGTGTAATATGATGGTATGGTAAATCTAGCAATGCCTGCAAAACAAGTACTTCTGTTTTTGGTGAATTAACATTCTTGTTGTTTACAAGCGTCGGAATCCGTAGTTTATTATGTAAAATTTGATTAGGATTTTACGAAGTTCACTTGGAATAGTCAATATTTGGGTACCCTATACTATCCTTTTTCATATGATTACCAAATATAGGCTATTTAAAATCAATGATGGTTTCCTTTAAAACAGGAACAAATTTGGGTATCTCATTTAGCACAAGAACAGGTCACCAGTCGTGCGTAAAGTCGTAGGTAGCTTACGAACAGCTTAGAGACCCCCCCCTTCCCCCCAGGACCCCGCTGCATAACATTTACCATTTAAATGGTAACCCTGTCATGGTACCATTGCTCAACAGCCAATCAAATTCAAGGTTGCCATTGATAGCGAAGTTACCACCAATGTTAAGTTTTATGGAAGAGGGCCTAGAGCTGTATTTTGTGTCGCACCGGAAGGGTTAACTCGGCCTATGCGCCATGAATGCTGGCATCCTTCCGCTGTTTTTGATAGCTCCCACTTCTTCTTGCATATTTCAGGACCGTGGCCCACATTGGAAATCGAGGCGTGACGTGGAAGAGGCAGGAAAAAGGCGTTTTATCGGCCCCTTGCTCCACCGCTTCATTTATTCAAATATCCCCGGGGGGGGGGGCGTGTGGGGGTGGGGGGGGGGCGTGTGGGGGTGGGGGGGGGGGCGTGTGGGGGTGGGGGGGGGGACATTGGTTGGTTACACGCTAGAACTGTATGAACCTTCACGGGAGGAAGAGAAGGTGAGGCGGCGTGGTAAATTTCACCCCAACCTACTTCAGAATTTGAACTCGACTCTACGTACTAAACACGCACAAGAAATCTTTACGCGCATTCCTACAAAGACAATACACACATTTTTTTCAGTAATCTTTATTTTGATTTTATTCAAACCATAGCCTTCACTTGAAGTATACACAAGCAATGGAAATTATATACATGTACAACCATCAATCAATTGAAAATAAATTTACATACTCAATGATATACAAATCATTCCAAAGTAAAAAAAAAAAAGAGGAATAAAATCAGTTTGTCAAAACACATACATACGTACACGCACCACGCCCGCGCACACACACACACACACACACACACACACACACACACACACACACACACATACACACACACACACACACACACACACACACACACACACACACACACACACACACACACACACACACACACACATATACAAAGGCCATTTTTACTTTTGCGATGTTGACCATATAAAAAGAGCACCGAAGTGGGAAATGTAGCCCGAGAATACTTCTCTGTTAACAAAAAGTAACTTATGTTGCTTGGGTGTTCAGTAAACACAGTAAATTGCGTGAAAGTGAAGGCCTTCAGAAGGTTCATTTGAATGCGTTCAAGTATTTATCATCACAAGATGTTACGCACTGATATCGTACATAATCAGTATTTATCTTTGAAGAATTAATTTCTTTCTGTTTCCCCATATAAGACTGTTGTTATGTCTGATTTTCATAATTATGAGTCAGTAAAACCGCTGCAACAAGCAAGACTGCGACCATGTTCCGTTTTGTATTACGCTGCCGATGCGGTATAGGCCTTCCCCGTATAATGCCTACGTCACAATTTGTTCACCGATGAGATAGATGTACCACCGATTATGGAAAGGGCGCCCGTGCACGACGTCACGGAGCCCGCATGGATGCGGTGATTATCCAGCGGGCGCCTTGACATTCTCTCCTAGTCCTATGGCGCATTGGAAGATTTTAGCGGTTAACTCCTTCTCTGCCAGACTCCATGCTGTCCTATTATATGGGAATGATGTGTATTACCAGTGTAAATATGCCCCAATTGCACACAAAGAGTTAAAGTTAGTTTTCTGTCCTATTATAGTGAGAGGGGGGAGGGGGTGCTTATAGAGTATTCTTTCTTCTTCCGTAGCGTTTGTGATCTGCAATAGGCTGTACACTGCTTATACATTTCCGGTGTGTTGTTAGATTTTGTTGATGGTTGCCCCGCCACTGTGAAGGTTACCTTCAAGAATAGACAAGCCTCAAATACGTCACGTTTAATTGTTCACATTATGTGCATAATTAGGAAAAGATCTGAACTAATCAATCCATGTATTATAAAACGACCGTAATGTCTGAACAGCCGTCACAGAGAGAAAGACAGAGTGAGGGGGGAAGAGGGGGTAGGGAGAGAGAGAGAGAGAGAGAGAGAGAGAGAGAGAGAGAGAGAGAGAGAGAGAATGGGGGGGGGGAGATAGTGACATGGTGGAAAGTTTGTGTGAGAAAAATACATGCACACAAAGGCAGGGCGGGGGGGGGGGGGCAGCAAATGGGGGAGTGTGAGACAGAGAAAGTGATATATATGAAAAGGAGGATATAATATTGGGGACGGAAAGAGGGATGGAGGGAGATAGAATTGGCATAGAGAGGAAGAGAAAGAGAGCGCAGATAATGTGAGAAAATGGAGTGGACAGAAAGGGATGACAGACAGAAAGGAAGAAATGGATAGAGAAAAAGGTACATGAGAGGGAGAGAGAGAAAGAGAGAGAGAGAGAGAGAGAGGGGGGGGGGAGAGACAGAGAGAGAGAGAGAGAGAGAAATAAAGTGTGTCTGTGTGACTGTGTTTATACGTATGTCAATGTTGTGGGTGATGTGTGCCCATGGCGTTATATTTCATGATTCCATATAGATGTAGATCGTGTTTTGGAAATTGTCGTGATGACATGTTTTTGTTGTATATTCCTTCTTTTCAAACTTCAAGACTGATTAGGAGGGTAGCCCTGGGGGGCATTTCATCAACATTTTTCGTCTCACAAGTTGTCTTTTCCCGACAGTCACCATAGTAACAGTCAGGTGCTAGTGCCTCTCAGCCAATCAAAGACGAGGATTTCACTGAAATTGTCAGCACTGACCATTTACTCAGTGCTGACAACTTTCATGAAATGCCCTACTGGAGACTGAACTTAGAAGAATTTCCTGAAAGGGATAGTTCACCCTGAAATGAAGTTGCTTTCAGTTAAAGCAGAATTATAAAAGAAACCAATTAGTGAAGGTTTGACGAAAATCTACCAAAGGATAAGAAAGGTATGATCTTTTGAAATTTCAATTTTGTGACGTCACGTGCGAGGTGCTCTACCATAATGTGCTATATGATTCCATAATTGTGTTTTTTTTTCTGTTTCGACAATGGAATATTTTTTTCATATGTTTGTAAAAACGTGTTTCTAATGATGTATCAAATGCACAGGTAAATTATGCCTTTTTTTCTTTTCAGAAAATGGGCATTTAAAAAAAATTAAACAACATATGGGAGAGATCCTCGCACGAGGCGTCACAAAGTAAAAAATTGAAAAGATCATAACTTTCTTATCATTTGACGGATTTTCGTCAAACCTTCACTTTCATGTGTCTTCTTTTATTGAAACCAACTTTAAAGTTATATTGCACAACACTTGACTGGTGTAGAGTTTACACCAAAGTGTATAACTATGGTGTAACCACGGCCCTACACCATAACCCTTGTATCTCTCTCTCTTCTGATTGCAGCAGTCCGGGGCGAAGACGCCTGTAGCCGTGGTCAAGGCCCAGCCTAAAGACAAGCACCTGGAGAAGGCGGCTCGGTATGTGACCAGTTTCGTGGACGAGTTCTCCGCTGACGGACCGGAGACGCAGACCCGCTTTCTAGACGCCATCAACGGCTGCAGAGAGGGCAGGTTAGTGCTCAACCCCCTAGCATAAAGATTATGAATAAAACATAATTAGTCACAATGTGTTTTCATATCCTCCGTGTTTAAACTCCTTATCAGCAATCAAGCAATTAAGATGGTTTGTCGAATATCGGCCAAGTCCAGCCCAATGAGCTGTAAGAGTTCAATGGTTCAGTCCCTTCCGATGAATTCCGATGAATAAGACTAGTGGGCGATCCTTTCTTTCATCACCCACCTTGTGTTCTCCCTGTAGTACCAGCGTTCCCGAGATGCTGCTCGCGGTCACCAGTCTGCTGTCGGGTCACCGCGAGTTGCTATGCAGTCTGACCGGCTTCCTACCCGCGGGCCACAACATCAGTATCATGAACAACGACCCCACGCTCGCCGCCGTGCGCGTCCCAGGTCAGAGGTCGCCGCTAGGACGCGCGGACCTCGAGCAGTACGTCGAGTCGTTACAGGTACGAGTAGGTGCCATAGTTGAAGCGTACCATAGAGCTATATATAGCTCTATGAAGTGTACCGAAGTATGACGTCACAATAGAATGTTGTCAAGACAACAATGTGGGCATAGAAAGCTAGAATGATCCATCCGTAACTTTCATTGAAAGTTCCAATTTTATCGAACCTCTCGCTTGAGTGATGTTGTTCAAAACTAGAACGCTGCATAACAATTATGACATCACTTGGTATCACAATGATCTGGCTTTGCAGTGATTCAGTTCCAATAAGCCGTATACAGATACATTGTAGTAACAAATGAAAACATGCTTTGTGTTTACAAACGCAATATACATAAATACATATGTACGTGCACTACATTTCTGTATGGTTGTAAACCGACACGTTGATGAAAATATGTCGTCTAATAGACATATGTGTGTGTGTGTGGGTGTGTTTGTGCGTGTGATTTCTGCGTTAATTAGATTCATTAAATGTTACTGGGTGGATCACTTCATACTTCCATGCACTCTCCCGAAGTCATTGGTCTTGGCCATGATTGGGCAGTGCTGTGGAAGAGGCATTTAATATCCTTATCTGAAGAAGTTTCGTGATGATGAATTTTATGACACCTTAAAGACAGGGTCGGCCATTTGCAGAAGTCATTAAACTCGGCAGGAATCAGCATTATACCCTAACTATAACATGTATGAAATTTCAGTCCTATCGTCACAAACATTTTAAGGAAAAGTGAAGAAGTGTCCCTGTTTACGTTTAAAAGGTAGCAATTATAGTGTATATTCATATTTATATGAATATTCGGTGCGCTGCTTGCCTCAACGAATCCCATGCGGTGCGAAAAACCGTGTTGCGTGCTATTGCGTATTGCGGGGTCTCCGGTCTCTCGGCTCTAGGTATGGGACGACCCGTCCAAAACGTACTCGTTGTCTAGCAATCGATAACATTCTGCTCAAAGTCAGTTTCTGATTCTATATTTCGGAAGGAAGTTCTTGTCCAACGTTTTCTTAAATTTTCCGTGTGTTTTTTTTAAAGCAAAATTCTATTTTTTGAAGTGCGAAAGAGCTATCCTGTCTTTAACGGTTGTACGATTTTAGGATGGCGAAAACAATATTTATGCCCAAAAATGTTATGTAAGAAACTAGTGCGAGACGGTGTGTAGTAGGAATGCATTTCAATCGCTAATACCACTTCTACGCTGATGGTTCAGCCAGAACTGGGTTTGCATAACTTATTTAGCTTCTCGCGTGACAAAATGTTATCCATAATAAAAGGGGAAATATTTGAAATGGCTTGATTTATTCATGGTACTTTACGGGGTCATGGAGTTGGTTAAAGTACTGATGTACTTATGTCGCTTGCTGTGTCATTCGTTCGTTAACCTCATGAGTTGTTTGTCCCGATTTCTATTTGCGTTGATGTGAATTAATGTGTATGAAGATTCAGAGAAACGTGGAGACGAGTTGGGACACATGCAGTAAAACACCTGTTTAAAGGAGAGCAACGTTTGATATCTTGATTTGTATTTTCAGGAATATTGTTACGATGATATGATAATGACGATGATAGTGATAGTGATAACGGAATTGTAATGTAAGAAAGGAGTCGTCATCTGTAGCTCTTGCTTAGGGATATTTTTGACGGATGAATTATGCATAGGCCTATGTCTCCCTCTCTTGTTGGGCTGGGATGGAGGTGGAGGTAGGGGGATGGTGTCGAGAGGTGATGGGGGTAGGGTTCTACTTTATCCTCCCTGGAAATGTCTGTGCCAGACTCCATCGCATTTCTAAATACATGTATAATGTAAATAATTGTTTTCACTTTTCTCATAGTCTCAGCTTCATCAAAACTGACCATTTCATGATTGATCTTCTCGAAAAAAATTTTTTTTTTAAATTTTATATTCCTATGTTTTATAGATTTCATAATCATAATAGCAAAAATAAAACGGAAAATACAAATTTGCAGGTATGAAAAAGTAAATGATTCGATATGGTGATTACAATGATACCTTAATTCCTTGTGCACTATTGAAACATCTTCGCACTGGTAATACATACCATTCTCGTAGGGCAGTTTGGAGTCCGGCAGAGAAGCTTAAGGAGATACATCTTAATGCGATGGTCTTTCTAGGAACGGACTCGTGCAGTGAGAAATGAACCAGATGCATGCCCTCTTTGCAGTCTTCCTCTCCTCGTTCTCTCGACATCATTTCCTAGTTAACATAGCTGTCGTTTGCACAGCTTCCTCTAGCCCACGCCTTCTACGAAATGAAGGGCCAAATACCTGGCTCACTTCGCTCGAGAAGAATGGGAAGAGCAAATACCGAGCATGCTTCATCCTGTCTTCAATCCGGAGTTGATCTCTCCCGTCTCATGCTCCCTATCTCCTACATCTCACCCCCCCCCCATCTGTCCCTCCCCCTCCCTCTCCCTCCATCTCTACCTCTCCCTCCATATCTCCATCTCTCCCTCTCCCCCTCCTTCTCTCTCCTTCCCTCTCCTTCCCTCTCCTTCCCTCTCCTTCCCTTTCCTTCCCTCTTCTTCTCTCTCCTTCCCTCTCCTTCCCTCTCCTTCCCTCTTCTTCCCTCTCCTTCCCTCTCCTTTGCTTTCCTTCCCTCTCCCCTTTCTCACTCTTTGTTACACCCTCTTCCGCCCTCTCCCTCCCTCTCACTCCCTTGCACTCCCTCTCCATCCTCTCCCCTCTCCCTCCATCTTCCTCCCTCTCCCTCCCTCTCCCTACCTCTCCATCCCTCTCCCTCCCTCTCCCTCCCTCTCCCTCCCTCTCCCTCCCTCTCCCTCCCTCTCCCTCCCTCTCCCTCCCTCTCCCATCCTCTCCCCTCTCCCTCCCTCTCACTCTCTCTCCTTTCCTCTCCCTCCCTCTCCCTCCCTCTCCCCCCTCTTTCATTTCTACCCCACCCCCTCTCCCCAACATCTCCCTACCTCTCCTTTCATATATCTTGACTACACCCTCCCATTGGGGTACACTAACCGCAACTTTGTGCTTTGAAAGGATCCGCCCTGTTCGTGACATTCCCATAATTCATTTTTCCTTTCCCCTTGCAAGTTGTTTTTTTCATATCTCTTAAAAAAGATAAAGCAACAAAGTACTTCAATGAGGTCAAACCAACTTCATTGAAAGCCTGTACCCCCTCGTTGCTCCTCCCATCTTCTAAACTTCACTCCTTGATGCTTGAAATACATTTAACAGTTATAAAAAAGAACTCGCCCTCTTTCGGATGGATTTAATTCCGGGGCGCCTCTCTGAAGACCTTTGTATTTTCTCGGTACCTCCTCTAGTCAATGAAACGTCATGTCCGCACGTAATAATTGATGTCTTCACGGTGCGCTACATCAATTGATGATGACAGCGTTCTATCCTAATCGATTTTTGTCTTAGCAGAGTTTGTTTTACCCTCCTCGGGATCTCAGTTCGTTTTTGAGGAAAAGTCGTCAATAATTGAACGTGGAGTTATTTTTCAGCGAGTCGTGACTTCCGTAGTGTTCAGTATTAATGCGTTGTCGGCACTGTACACTACACGTTTAATATCATCCATCACTTCCTATGCACAGCGTTGCTTATCCTTGCTTCAAGATCTTGGGGCATTCCTAAAAAACAGACCTATAATGTACTTAAATAGATAATTCACCCTGAAGAAAGTTTGGTTCCAATCAAAGCAGAAACATGAAAGAAACATGTAAGTGGAGGTTTGACGAAAATTTAAGGATAAAAAAGGTCTTTTGAAATTTTGTGAAGTCACGTGCAAGGTGCTCTCCCATATCTTATGTGCTGTATGATACCATTAATTGTTCTTTTTCTGTTTTTGACAAAGAAATAATTATTTTTTTTATAGAGGTATGTGCGTAAAACGTGTTCTAATTATGTATCAAATGAATACGCAAAAGGATGCACATCTTTTTGAGAAAATGGACATTTAAAAGAAAATGTACACAACATATGGGAGAGCACCTCGCATGTGACGTCACAAAATCATAACTTTAAAAGATCATAACTTTCTCTTTCTTTGACGGATTTTTATCAGACCTTCACTAATTTGTTTAGTTCATGTTTCTGCTTTGATTGAAACCAACTTACTTTCATGGTGAAGTATGCCTTTGAGGGATCTAGCTGTAGTAGACTTATTATTCTCGACTTCTTCTCCGGCTGGCCCTTGAGAAAAGAGGAGAAGGATAAAGTGACTGGTCTTATCAGTACTAGACTCTATTTAGAGGTTTGGATGAGCTCTTTGCGTGCCACATGTGAATAATACACAGAACTCCCATTGAGCGCTATTTTGTCTGGCACATAATGAGTTGAATATGTCCAACAGCCTGGCTTCTAGGCTAGGCGGTACTGAACTCGAAGGTTGCAATTAGTGTTAAATATATAATGCGTATTGATGAACAGTAACACGGGTAATCGTCAAGATCATACACGTTCTGCATACAATGATATACGTACATTATGACCTTTGTGAGTGACATGAAAGAGTTTCTGATCGGTTGCTCGTAATTTACTTTGTTGTAACTGCGTGTGTGTCGTTGGCTGATAGCCTAATGAGATCAGAAGATAGAGTCATGTAAGATATAAATGACAAACAGATACAGCAGTTTATAACTTGGATTGAAGAAGGGGATTGTGTTTGAAAAGAAACGCATCTAGACGCAACATTGTAAAGAAGTGCGTGTGTGGTTAATGGCGGCACGATTTGCATTGAATGAGAATTAGATGCATTGATTGACGACAATGAGTTATTGAACAAGAGAGGGTGCTTTCCCAGCCAAGAACACGACAGGTACCTTGTGCTCAGTATGAGGAGCCATGTCGGTGCGTTTGCTTGGCCGATATAGGAGAATGGGGACAGAAATTAGAATTGCTAGAAGGACAAATGTGAAGAAAAACAGGCGCATTGAGTAAGAATGAAAACAGAATCAGAGGACGGGAAGGGGGCGGATTGTTTGGAGTGGGGGAGTGGGTGTGAAGAAGAAGAAGAAGAAGTAAAAGAAGAAGAAAAAGAAGAAGAAGAAGAAGAAGAAGAAGAAGAAGAAGAAGAAGAAGAAGAAGAAGAAGAAGAAGAAGAAGAAGAAGAAGAAGAAGAAGAAGAAGAAGAAGAAGAAGAAGAAGAAGAAGGAGAAGAAGAAGAAGAAGAAGAAGAAGAAGAAGAAGAAGAAGAAGAAGAAGAAGAAGAAGAAGAAGAAGAAGAAGAAGAAGGAGGAGGAGGAGGAGGAGGAGGAGAATGACGAGGAGGAGGATAAGAGAACGGAAAGGAAGAACGAATGGAGAGGAGGGTGTGATTAAGGGCGCCAGCGTGAAGAAGAAACAGCAGAACAAGTGGAAAGGAAGAAGTCAGAACACATGACAAAAGAAGAAAAAGTAAAACATGAAGTAGAATGATACTAAGAAGGAAAAGTGTCGGATCAAGAAGAACGCAGAACACAAAGAGAAGGGGACTGTTACAGAAAGAGAAGATAGAGGGGATGACAAAGGAGGACGGGAAAAGGAGAAGACGAACAAGAAGAGGGAAAAGTGCCGGAAACGGAAAAAAGATAAATCAAAGAGAGAGAGAGAGAGAGAGAGAGAGAGAATGAAAACAATGAAAATGACAAAGCGTAGGAGGAAGATGAGGAGGAGATGATGAGAAGAATACATTTTAAGAGGGGGAGGGAGGGAAGAGAACGAAACGGAGGACAAGAACACTGGAAGGAGAGGAGATATACCAAAAGGAAAGGAGGAAAGAGTGGGAAGACACCAATGCAAGTCTATCCTTTCTTTGAGTCATTTAGCTCATTTGTTACTCCTTTACGATCAGAGACATTATACACCCATTCCCGCTTTGATATATTCCTTTTAGACCACACTAATGTTCAGATTTGAGACGAGTGAAATGGGCATAAACGAATCTCGCACCTCGGCTCTTCAACCGGGCCTGACTACGGAGTGGCCTGGGCAATTACCACCTGCCCCTGCCTATAAATAGCCCAATCTGCCATTAAACACTGGAGCGGAGCCACTCGGTGATGTGAGGGGACTTTGCCTTCTTCAAGAGCGATGATCTCGACTCAGTGGCAGACGACTACCTTTGCGCATGCGCGTGCGCTCATCATTTCAATCTGTCAATGAGGAATCTTATAAGACTCTGGATGCGATGGAGATGTGTGTTATGACTACTGTATTGAATGTGTTATCGTTTCATGAGTCACGTATGTCCCCTTTGTACTGCCCGTTCAAAAACATCGAAATTCATGACGATGATCAGTCTTCCCAGGGATCAGGCTTTTCAGATGGAATGTTCATGTTTTCTTTATTCTATTATTAGTAATCTGTCTCTGTCTTTGTACCTGTTTCTGCCCGTCTCTTTCTCTCCGTCCATCTTTCTGCAACCATATTACATTACCATCCTGCCCCTTTTGTTACTCTCTATCGTGCACCTGTGCGTTGGCGGTTCTTCTATTGGCACATGACAGGCAGTCTCAAGCTAACTCGGTGATAATTGCATTCAGGGTTTCAAGATTTGCGCGAAATGAAAAGGTTAACCCTTTTGTCTGCCAAATAAACTGATGCTCTATGGGAATTGTGCGTATTACGTGTGCAGAAAATGTAGTGGTGGCCACCGAAGAGTTAAAAGTGGGCAAATGCAATATGTGTACAGATAAGACATGAACTACTGCAGGGGTCATTTGGCATCATGCTATCATGTATCAAGATTCATGTATCTACATGAATCTTAGTCGGTGTACAATTGCCTGTAACTGTATCAAGTTCTGTTATCATGTGATATATTTCTGATATTTCATTAACTAATATTTTGTCAGTTGTGATGACATTTAGCTCTACAGTGTGTAGGTATCAGCTTGATTCGAGTTACATTTTGCGACTTCTTATCCAAACTGCAAATGAGCGAAAATCATGACAACCGTGTGCCCCTGATTGCAGGGGCATGGGGGTGGGGTGGGGTAGGGTATGGTGGTGAGGAATGTGATGGTGAAAATATTCCATTTAGATGGTCGATACCGTAAGGAGGAATTTTGCTATGCCGCGATACTGGAAACGTGATACCTCCATTTTTCCGTCGCTCTTAATTTACCCTAATCGAATTTCAGATTTGCCTTTTCACTGCTATATTGATATCGCCAGGGTTAGCTACCTGTACGCGCTGATTGAATCAATAGCTAATCAGCCGATGCTGCGTGAGGTATCATTTTCATTAAGGGGGGGGGGGGAGGGGGTGGCGAGCGTTATCTCCTGCCTGATTGTGGATGGATACCCACTTGCGTGCAGTCAGCTTGTGTGAGAAAAAAATAGCACAACAAGCCTTACTATAAACATAGACACTCCACTACCAGTGTCCATGCTATAATCATGATAATCATGGCGGGAGTTTGGTCGGAGAAACCATGAATACGACAATCAAATAGATTTTGATGAAGGGTATAATCAGGACTGACTTCTTAGCAAGGCCATTCCGTCCATCGGGTGAATAGCCACGTAATTGCTGTTTTTTTTTTCTGACCCACTTTTCATCCTCTTGGCTCATTTCATTTCTGTTTTGTTTTGCCCTTATTATAGCTGGCAGAGATGGCAAGAAGATGGAAGATGCGGGATATGATATGATGAGAAAGGGGGATGGAATGGGAGTCAGAGAGAGAGAGAGAGAGGGACAGAGAGAGAAAGGGAGAGAGAGAAAGGGATAGAGAGAAAGAGAGAGTACGGGAGAGAGAGAGAGAGAGAGAGAGAGAGAGAGAGAGAGAGAGAGAGAGGGGGGGGGGAAAGGGGGGCAGAAAGGGAAATAGAGAAAGGGAGAGAGAAAAGAGAGAAAGGAAGACAAGACAGAGAGAGAAAAGGGGAGAGGGAGAAAGAGAGGAGGAGAGAGATGGAGAGATTTTATGGAGTTTGTGTAGAACGAAGGGCGAATGAGAGATGTGAAGAAATTAAGACAATAAAGAGAAGAAGGAATATGAAAGTGATGATAGAGATATAGTTCGAAAATGCAAATGAGGAGCGTGTGGCAAATAAAAGGATAGATAACGAGGGAGCCAGAGGAAGAGAGAGAATAAAAGAGAAGATTGAAGAGAAGGGAGAGGGTGTAGAAAAGGGGAGACCGGGCAAAACAATGGGGGACAGAGAAAGGGAAGTGGATAAAAAAAGAAAAAGGGGGAGAAAGAGGGGAAAGAGTGTGTATGTGTGTGTGTGTGTGTGTGTGTGTGTGTGTGTGTGTGTGTGTGTGTGTGTGTGTGTGTGAGAGAGAGAGAGAGAGAGAGAGAGAGAGAGAGAGAGAGAGAGAGAGCGGGTGTTTGAGAGTGTTCGAACTGCTATGCGTTTGTAAAAAAGAAAAAAAGTGTGTGTTCGTGTGTTCGTGTGTGTGTGTGTGTGTGTGTTTTATGCGTGTGTGTGTTCGTGTGTGGATGGGGGGAGAGGGAAAAGACAGAAGCTGAGAAGAGATAGAGAGATATGGGGGATCAAGAGAGAGAGAGAGAGAGAGAGATTAAAGACGCTATCATGGAAAAGGATAGTAAAAGGCCATTTAAGTCCTATTCGCATACGTAATGATTTAAATATCAGCGAATGTCAACTATTAATGATAAGTATCAGAAAGAAAAAAAATTGTACATAGTTGCAGTCATCGTGTCGAGCTAATAGGGCCGAGTAATAATTATGTTTATATTAATTGCAATATCTAATCTAAAATGTTTAGATTAACATGTTGCTTCCTCACTAAAATCTTCTTTCCTATTAGAAACAAACAGATTAACGAACTTACTCCAAAGTCGTACTAACCAACTATCTTAATAACCAATCACAAAGGGAATCCGTTATTGTGACGTAAGGAAGTGATATCAATCAGGAAATGATTTAGCAAAATTACGTAACCATGGAAACGATGGAAGCTAGTCTACAGGAACAGACGCGATTGTGACCATGTCTTAAAACGAATGTCCGTGTTAGCCACTGTATGACTCTCCAGCTTTGTCTCAATGTGGCTGGTTGAATCTCATGAGTTCTACACATTAATTCGGAGTTATTGGCAGCTTTATGAAGTGAATTTTTATATTGTTCTCCCGAGTTTTCTTAGGTCGACTTTTAGTGAAGGATGAATTTGTGTAGTTGATATTTAATCTCCACAAAGGTAAGTGCGGCTACTAAGGAGGTCTCCAAAAATGTTCTTGTGGACTTAATAAGAGTATGAACCGTTAATGTGACTGAGAAGGTGCAATAAAGGATAATGGAGCCCTGGACCATGTTGCATATAGTTTTTCAATCATTGTAACTTACCATTAATGGTTACTACCATGGCAACAGGTGCAATAGTGAGAGCTCATTGGCTGTTGCCATGGTAGTTACCATTGGTGTTAAGTTACAGTTACTGAAACCTATATGCAGCATGGTCCTGGGCTCGCAATAAAAAGGCTTCCAATGGCATCTGTCTCTACACTAGGTGAAACATAAATCAACTCATTATCATCCCTCATCGTTTACTAGTGTTTACTTTATTTTCTTCGCAGGACCCTTCTGCGTCTGGAGCGGCGACTAGCGGAGAAGGCCAGGGGGCGGGGCCTCGTGACCATGGTGACATGTCGGGCTTGGATCAGCTTGTGGCTCAGTTCAACAAGCTATCCGCCACGTAACCTAGCCACCGCGGCTATCGATCACCATGTATCGCTAAATATGAGGTGGATTGCTACGTTCATAGGTAGCGGTTTGCCGCCGGTTTGCCGCTGCCGCTTACCCGCTGCACTTTGGTGCAAGCGCGTTCCCGCCGCGGCGTGCAAATCGCGCTGGGAATCCGTCACTTAGCAATTGATGAATGCAAAGGTCTACTAGAGGCGAGAACATAATTTATGTAAAAAACGCTTAAAGGGATAGTTCACCCTGCAAATTAAGTTGGTTTCAAGGAAAGCAGACACATGAAAGAAACATATTAGTGAAGGTTTGTTAAGAAAATCCGTCAAAGGATAGCAAAATAACAATCTTTTGAAATTGTAATTTTGTGACGTCACGTGCGAGATCCTCTCCCATATGTTGTGTGTGTGTGGAGCATGATTCCATTAATTGCTCTTTGTCTGTTTTTTTTTTATGAAGGAATAGTTTTTTTTATAGAGGTTTGTGTTTAAAACGTGTTTCTACCGATATATCACATGCACAGGTAAAATAATGCATATCCTAATGAGGAAATGGACACTCATTTAACTCTTTATGCGCCATTGAGGCATGTTTGCACTGGTAATACCCACAATTCCCATAGGGCAGTATGGAGTCTGGCAGAGAAGGAGTTAAGAAAAGAGTGTACACAACATCGCACGTGACGTCACAAAATCAGAACTTTCAAAGATCGTAACTTTCTTAACCTTTGACGGATTCTTATCAAACCATCACTAATGTGTTACTTTCATGTTTCTGCTTCTATTAAACCCAACTTCATGTCAGGGTAGTCTATCCCTTTAACTATTTATGTGCTACGTGTGTTTTTGTTCTCCAATCATAATGCACACAAATCCCATAGAGCAGGCATTGGTCTGACACACGAGGGGTTAAAGGGAATATACTGTACTGAGAAGACAAAAAGCCTTCAAAAGGGCGATCATGTGCAATCTCCTTACCAATGGTCTTAAATTCACGTATTGTCCATTTTAGAAACTTGATGAAAGTGATTTCATAACTTATTTCTCTAAATGTAGATCATTTGAGGACAATATATGAATTTAAGACCATTGGCAAGAAGATTGCTCTTGATCACTCTTTCGAAGGATTTTTGTCTTCCCAGTACAGTATATTCCCTTTAAGAATAATTGAATCGTTATAACAAGCAGCTGCGGCAATCCGCGTTCGTGTGAACGTATCCTAATCTGTAACTTATGCCCCATTTCGTTTTTTTTTTTGTTTATGAATGTCGTGTTTGTTTTCATCAGCATAAATGTTCAAGAGATAGTTCAAGATGGTTTCATTAAAAGCAGAAATATGAACGAAACATATTGGTGACGGTTTGACGAAAATCCGTCAAGGGTAAAGAAAGATATGATCCTTTTGAAATTGTAATTTTGTGACGTCACGTGCGTTAACAGCAACAATATAAACTCGGTTTCCAGGCTGTTTGGCACGTACAATCCAAACTGTTCAATAAAGGGTTCTGCAGTAGACTAATCATTACCGATATCCCCTCGGACTGAAAAAAGGAGGAACGTTAGGAAATGACTAGTCATATGAGTACGAGACGCTTTTTTGTTTGTTTGGAGTATAAATGTCCAACCGTCTGAAAACCAGGCAACACTTCATGCGGTCATAATCAGACAGGTTCTATAAAAGTGTTCGAGTGTGAGCACCAGTGGTTCAATCCTCATTTGCATAACGTTGGATTACTCTTTCTACAACAAGAATGTAGTCAATTATTATCAAGAAAGTCTGCTATTTTGGTGTTCAATAAACTATTTCGCATTGTAGATATTGCATCTTACACTTGTTTTTATTTATTCATTTTTTATTTAGATACATGTTCAAAAACCATCGGAATTCCAGTGGTGTAAGCTTCTGCACGAGCAATGTTGTTTGTGATGTTATTGTTGTTGCTGTTGTTGTCATTATTATAAAGATATTATTGTCGTACATTGTTTTCTTCACATGCCCCGAATACTAAATCAGGTTTAATTCTAGCCTAGGTACTAGGCTGTAGGCTATTTTTTGTTTTTAAAATATCCCCCGTCCAACAAGTGTTACTCCGACTTCCAGAGACCCAGACTAGCCGCTTTGCCTTCTCCATCTCAACATACCAGCAAATGGTTGAATGAATGGTACGTAGTCTTTGTGTCCAAACGTAGTTACGATTGCAGTCCACACACTCCACAGAGCCTAGCCTTTTAACAAAGACTACACCTACACTTCTATACTACACCTAACTGTTACGGGAACCAGTCCAGTGAAGCCCTCCGCTGTGTAGAGTATTGCACGTATAAATCATTGTGTCTCTTTTAATCCTTTCGATATCCAACAGTGAAAGACCCATGCCAGTTACAACCCAGAATGATGTCTTTGGGACTGTGAGGATTAAAGGCTTATCCATAGCCTGAAAACTGGGCTAGTTCAATCTGACATCATTTGCTGGTCCATTTTGTTGTATCGAGGCTGATAATTTAAGCAAATTGGGACAAGCGAAATGACGAGACGATCGCAACCCCTCTCCCCTGCTCCACCCCACCCCACCCCACCACACAGTTCACATGAAATCTGTAAAGGGATTTCTCTTAATCCAGCCAATTTCTCATTGTCAATATACATGTATAGAGGCTACATGTGACGTTCTTGTTGCCTGTTTCAATTTCATTTCCCGGTACACTAATACGATGGTTATCAGGGTCGTTCCAGATATTGTGATCTTTAAAGATTGACAATGCATTTACAGTACCTTAACCTTCACATTACCACTGGCACATTAAGCGTGATGAAAGCGAATGACCTTTGTATAGCTAGATACTGAGAGGGTTAAGTAGAAGTTTCAAGCAGCGGCGTGATTCCCAACAAAGCGCATATTTTTTTTTTCAAGGTTACGCCATCTATTGTTACTGTTTGCACCATTACTGTTCATGCCATAACCGTGATAACAGTAACCTACTTAGCGACCACAAGGTTACCATAGTTACAATGACGTGTAGGCGATGCTATGAGCAATCGTGCTTTGTGCCGTTGTGGCATGGAATATGGCTCAGAGTCATACCCCCCTCCCCCCCCCCCCCCCCCCCCCACACACACACACACACACGCGCGCGCGCGCAACAATATACCGTGATTAACACTTGTAAGTCACGTTGAAATATCGACCCCCCCGGCGATGTGGGGAAACCCCCCGCATTGAGCAAGCTCTAAATCATGTGAGTATGTGCTGAGTAAATCTATATATTAATATATAGATAAAAGAAAACCCTATCCTGTTTTTCCGTACGTGCCAGCAAAAGCGTACTTTATTTATTCATTGTAAATTCAAGATCGCGTGAATGCAATGAAACGGCATTCATGTATATCATGTTAAGTATTGATCTTCGACATCATTTGAAATGCTTGGTTCCAAAAGGTGCTAAGTCCATTCCCTCAAACATGGAGTTATTAGTATAGGCGCCCATACAAAGTGAGATTAGGAAACCTGTTTTTCTCTGAAGTTTTCAAATTGAATTCAGCTCCTTTTGGAAATAAGCACTTGATTTGTTGTGAAACGTGTTCACTTCGTATTTAAGTACGCTACCGAGCTGGTAGATTTAATGTATGTAAGTAGGGGTTCTCCAACACTCTCTGTAGTTGATTTGGATTGGCCAAGTTTATTTCAAGGATAATGGTGAATTATTTCAAATTTTATATGATGGAATAAAAATGAGTTTTGAACGATGATAAGCAATGCGTTGTATTATTTACATTGCATACCCATTTATTACACCAGTGTACTATAATGTGAGTCATAAAAAACGTCGTAATAAGCCGTTTTCGGCTATTCAATATTACATTCACTTGTGTCTAGTGAGTCAGTTTCAATGGGTTAAACGCACTCTGAATCTATTACTTGTTCCTACTCGACAAACCTCGGACAAATTTTGGGATTACCATAAGTAGCGTAGTGTTTGGAAGACGTTAATGCTTAGGCCCGTGTTCACAAAGTGGTTTAATTCATACCGCGTTACTAAATGTAGAATAACTAACGGGGCGCAAATCATCTGATGCTGTCCCCAAATCATTGATTTTCATCACAGAATCACAACGGTGTGCTGTAATCATTACTACGATTAACTCAGTAGAGATTACGAGAAAACAGTACATTTTATTGTTTCATGTTGTTTTCTTTAGCGTCCCATACAATTAGTCCAGGTTTCGAATACCTAATGCGTTAAAAGCTCTGTTAAGAGTGTGGGCCAATTTGAATACATAACAAAAATGGTCTATTGGTCTTTTGGTCCGCTTCAACTTAATACGTTCTTTTGATGCAAACTGTGGCAGCCCATATCCACGGCATCAAGCCCTTACACAAAATGCACACTCGCCTGGCATAAAATGGGAACAAATTGATTATGAAAGGAAGGGATGATGTAACTGTTGCCATGGATACACATCGATCACATACAGTCCAATCATATCGTGTTACGAGATTTGACAAACTGAGACCGGTCGTATCTGCGGGAAGGCATCACCCAAGAATAAATACTTTTCAAGATTGTGCAATCGATAGCGTACGGGGAAACCCTTGATTGGCAAGGCACCATGCCTACCATGCCTATGTTACTAGTAATACATTGTAAGGGCTTTAATAACCCGTTTCGTAATGTCTTCACAGAGTTTCCCCTAATAAGCCATTTTCGTCATGTATTCGCAACTTTTCCCCGTAAAGAAACGCGACATTACATTCACCTGTACTTCGTGAATCAGTGCTAATGGTTGGAATTCACTTTAATCTATTAGTTGATTGTTGCTTGTCGGATCAACCTCGGATAAGCTTTAGTGTTACCGCATGGAACGTATTGCGTTAAATGTGTGCATAGTGTTGCTTACAGAACGAAAATGGTTTATTGCCATAGCGGAATGAACAGAAGAGTGTGAAGTGAAATGGACCGCGGAGTAGAATATGAACAATGTTGAAAATAGCAGTGCCATTCTCATTAGGCTTAAAAAATCGAGAAGTTAGAAAAATCTCGAAGTTTGGGGACAAGGACAATAGGACCATTCGGCTGTTGGTACAGTTGCTAGGCAACTTTCACCCTAACTTCACGATTTTTCTAACTTCTCGATTTTTTAAGCCCAATGAGAATGGCACTAATGTGTCACATGTTGAGGGCTCAGGGGTATTACGTAACGACCGGAAGGACTAAAGCTTGGATGGTAGTCTTGCAGGATAAACTGTTCAGGGTGTTGATGAGAATTGAGGGCTCCCTTTAGTAAGAGTTGACTCGATGAAGGAAAGTCCTCATGACATTGCAGTTTGTTGCTCGTGCAAGCATTTAGGAGCGACATAAATTTATAAGAAAGGCACCCTTCATGTTGTAAGAATATTCTTTTTTTAGGTTTCTGATATAACATTTAAAACTATTCCACAATGATCGCAGATTATACGTATAGTAGTTCTCCAATCACAGGAAGAAGTTGTGGAGGGGAACAGACGCAGTAGTGGTCTTAGCGGGGACACTCGTTGAGATTGCCCGACACTAGCCCGTTAGACATTAGGGAGCTTTCGATTCTGGACAGCAAAACCAAAAGAACGTTTAATCATGCTTCAACCGACCGCGTCTCGTGGTTCGGGATAGGGCTCTTCTAAATTAAAAAAAAACCTAACAAGTATTACATGATTACATAATGCATATAAAATAATAACAAATATGCAGCAAATAAATAAACTGGTCGGAGTGAATGTGCGAGGACTGTTAGGGTTGGTTAAAGGTTCCAAAAGATAAATAGTCTCCAATCGTAAGCTGCCTTATATCGGACCAGCGCACCGCACATGCGAACCTCTCGCTGGTGTGAGTTTTAGCTAGTCACGACTGTGACCGTGACTGTGACTGGCAGGTGCTCTGTACGATTGGATGCATCCGCAATCGTGTCACGTTCACCAGGATGTTACAATATGCCACACAGATTCCACGTCACATTGGAAGCGATGTATAACTCTCTATAGCGTAAAACCCAAATCCTAGAGTTTCGACGTCACTTCGATGATGAATGACTTTTTGCTTCCCCGTCACGTGTGATAACGATGACGCACCGAAGCCGTCGTGTTCATGTTAATTCCAAGAAATCTTTTTTTTTTAGACGACACCCCGTAGTGATTGTGTCCTTACCAAGAATGTGACGTTATTAAATGAAGTAGTACAAAAAGTGAAACCGTATAAGTAAATACTTAGACATACTTAAAGATTATCTATGCTTTTTGAAAAGCGATAAATAGTTCATAGTTTTCTAGGGTGATATTCTGAAAACGAACGTAAGATTTGACTTAAGTCTCGTGTGATAGGCCTATGGACGCAATATTTGACTTTTTAAAGTCAGTTTTCAGGATACCAACTGACTGAAGAAAGACAGGTTTTTGACGTAAGTTTCTAACAACCCATGGGCGTGACATTTAAGATGAGTAAGTTCACAGTTGGAACGTTCTAGATTACTGACGCATTGTGGGAATCGTATTATTCTGAATATAAGGTTCAGCATGCGATCATATGGACCATCTCTTTGTCAAATTGTTCATATTTCAACGTTTAGACGGTATTCTTATTTATGCTTATTAATGGAACAAGTGTAAGATGTGCCCTTAACTGTGATTTTGTATCAGAAAGTGCACTTTGATTTACATTACGATTATCACAGTGATTGTTATGATAAAATTGATGCTGATTGTTGACATTGTTTTTGACATGTTGAATGATATTTTGTTAACGTATTTCTCGTTGCTGTAATTTCCATAATCACAAATACACCGTCATTTTGATATGAAAATTGCACGATGTAATTTTGAAATCATTGACTTACACCACACCCAAACTGTTTCCACCTTTCCCCTAGCAGAGACGATTTTTCGGCTCGATTTGGCCTCATCATGCGGTGGCTGACTGTGTCACATTTGGCCAGTTGTTTCACACATTCACATCATATTTTGTTCGAAGAAAAGCTGTGGTTTTCTTTATTTCTGTGTCATGAAGCGAAAGTAGGGTCATGTCTGATAAAGAGTTGCGATTAACCTGAAGTCCAATCCCCCATCTCTAATGTACTGAGTTACGATTTATATAAACATGATAAATCGCAGGTCAAGTTGCGATCAATCGTAACTCGTTATAAGACAGGGCCCATGCTTATATTTCAGAACATAAGCTGAAAGATATGTAACATAACGTGGTTTAATGAAAAAAAATTACATTGCCAACTCTCTGATAATACATACTGTACATCTGATGTGTAATATTTCTTGCTCTGCTATCACTGATTATATTCCATGTTTACCCTGCTACTCTTTACTGACGTGCGTCATTATCTCTTGATGACCTTGCTTGGCTGAAACCGCAGGGGTAGAGGGATGAAACAAGGTATTATTGCGTAATTTCTGTCGTTTCGAACTTGCTGGTCGTTTAATAAAATCTCTGTCCGCATAACGAAGCGTGACACCGGTTAAGTGCCTGCGTGTGATGCGTCACTTTGTCTAGTGTCTGTGACGTATGATTCTGTGAATTTAAGGAGAACGTCATCCCCATGACAACGTTGATTGAATAAAGAGCAGACAAATGGGCGAAACCTATCGGTGGACAAGAGCCCCCCCTTTTTTTTCTTTCTTTTTGACCTTGATAAAAGAAACCAAAAAGCAATTGACCTCGACAGGTTTCAAGATTCAACTTTATTTTCCACAAAAAAAAAACAAAGAACAAAATGCATTCATAAAGTTCAAATATTCAACACAATTCATTTATAGAAATAATATTTTTTTCGAGGGGTCCAAAAAGAAACAGAGCTTGTGTATACTGTATTGTAGACACGGTGTCCCTTTTGCAACTACATTGTAAAAACAAAATCAAATTTGGTAAAAAAAACACGGAAATGGAAAAAGATACTGTATCAGAACTTTCCTTCCAGTAATAGAACTGGAAACTCACTTAAAGCGAAATTATAGCGATCAGTGGATTTTGAGGAGGTTTTGGGCAGGTCGTCGTTTTGGACTGTTCCACAGTCCATGCGTTCAATTGGAGCAATGCCCGAATCGCACGCTGACTGCGACAATACGATTATGAATGTAAGACTATGGTCGGTGGTTTTCAGACGCAAAACAAGGATAGTTTTTCACTTTTCCTGCAAATGTTCGTGAAGCTATGACTGTGAGATTTCATGCATGTCATCGTTAGGCTAAACTGCTGATTCATGCATTTTGCAAATGGGTTACCCTGACTTTAAAGATTGTCCGTCCCTTTTGCAAGCTTAAAATTTGAAATCGTCTATCACGATCGTAAATTGAAGAAAGTGTGATTCAAGACCATTTCTAAGAATATAGCATGTTGAAGCTTTCTGTATATGTAAAAATTTCAGCCGTTAAATTTCAAACCGACTTTTTTCGTACCACGAAAAAAGTATTAGTCTTTGTTACAGTATCTATGTGGTTATTATGCATGTGTGAAATCATAATTTTATGAGTAATTACCAAACTTTCGAGATGATTCTTTCTAAAGAACATTTTTTTTCATAATACGTTTTATAATTTAATAAACAGATTAATCAATAAGGCAGATAGTTCAACGCAAACTGCTAAGAGCCTGAGGTAAAGACTATTAATCAGACGTTGTTTACGTGCGGTATTTGAATTTTACACTACGTATCAGTTTCAAATTATGAATATACAGCTTGCTAACACTTCTCTATAAGTTTTGCCATTGTTTCGATGGTTTTGTGGTGATCTGAAAAAGGGACGGGCTGTCTTTAACGTTAGCAACTCCGTAGTGCTGAAATGTATGGATTTCTTCATACATTTACAAAAAACCATGGACACGCATATACATATAATTCAATGGACCGATTTGCATATGTGACGTGCAGTGTTTTTCTTATTGTGGTTTAAACATGACGTGTGTTGTTGACCTCTCGATGAATCACACTCAGAAAAATTGACTTGTCAGTAGATATGGAAATTAGATTACTGTTAGATAAGTAACTTTTTGCAAACAAAAATAAGACCGAACAGCTCACAAAATGCAACGAAGCAGATACTAACTGTATCTGCCCAAGATCAATGATGATTCATTGCAATGTTTAGTTTGTGCACAAATTCTGTCTGTTATCCTGGTAATTTCTACCTTTGATGATGTCACAAGAAGAATCTTGATTTGGAGGATATTCTGGAGGCGGGGCTTATCACAGTGCTGAAGAAAAAATAAAGAAAAATGATTTTAAAATATAGGACACATAATTCCATTGCACAGTTAGTAATTTCATTATATTCATATTAAGTTGCATCAAATTAAGACAACATACATATTCATGTCATATGACCTTTAAGAGCATCCATCGATTCACTAATGTTTGGCTAATTATTATTATAATTATGTCCACCAGTCAGCCCCGTACACCATAGAGAGCAGCCTTTTGCATGCAGGAAATAAGGTGAAATATGTTAAAATGAGTGATGGCTTAAGCCATGCATTCATGATAATGTACTACATAGGCTGCATGATCTTGTACTATGAAAGTGGAAATGAAAGTATGATATGGGGTTATTCACTTTAAACCAAAGCTCGTTCTATTTAGAATATATTAGAGACAAAAGACTGGTTGTATGTATGTATGCGTGTGAGCGATTTATGCGAGTGTTATGGGTGTGTGTGTCGTACGTTTGTGTGTATGTTTGTTTATGTTTATGCGTGTATTTGAATGTGTGCATGTGCTAATGTTTTTGTATGTGATTATTTGTGCGTGCGTAAAAATGCGATGTGTGCGCATGTGTGTGTGAGTATGTGTGTGTGTGTGTGTGTGCGCGCGCGCGCGTGTGGGCCTGGTTTGTACGATTCGTGTTGGACGTTTTGGGTTACCCTGTAATAACCACTGGAAAAATAATATTTTGGGTACCAGTACAGTATAACGAATTGATACGTTTGACCTAGGTTGTGACGAGTTATTTGAGATTGGCGACTGTCCAATCATGATATACAAAACCCTGGGCCATTTTGATAAAGTAGTTAAATTGATTTTGCCTGCTATAAAACGTTGGAAATTGTGAATTAAGAATTTGAGACATGAAGAATGTACAACCATGATTGCTCCATGGTCGTGTAGACCATACATCTTAGAGCCACCGCAGACGATGCGATCCAATTAACTCGTACGACTCTGCGACTGGCCGAATCGCAGGACCGGTCGTAGGATTTGTGTAAGTAGGCTACGTCACATTTCCAGGCGTGGGCCCGTACGACTGCAGAATCGTGGAAATATCATGTCGTATGCAATGACCTCTATATAGATTATTGGAACCAGCATTATGGTTTCTATACCCTACAACCTATTTGACTGAAATATTACGAGATGAGATAAACATCAAATTCAATCGTGTGGTTGAATTCAATGAAATGAAGAACTC
>OZ022577.1:10063462-10090962 GCA_963669155.1 Arbacia lixula
CTTTCTCTCCCATTTCCCCATCGCTCTTCCCCTCACTACAATAATATTCTGTCATTTAGTTATTAATTAGGCCTATGTCGCGAATCAAGTAGTTTTTTTTACCGAATAAATCAATTGAATTCATTAAATTGAATCACTCACCCCTTCTCTCTCTCTCTCTCTCTCTCTTTATCTGCTTCTCTCTCTCCCTCTCTCTCTCTCTCTCTCTCCCTCTCTCTCTCCCTCTCTCTCTCTCTCTTTCTTTTATCTTGCAACATACCACCCCATCTCTCTACCGCGTCTATGTTTGTTTATCTATGCATGAATGTATGTCTCTCTATCTGTCTTCATGGTTCTCTTTCTCTCTGATTTTTTTTGTCGCCGACATAATGTTCATGTGCTCTATTTTACTAGACAAAATATGGCTCTTACGACAGAGTGTGGTACTGGATCGTGATTAACGTGTGGCCGTGACACGCGGATATTTCAATAAAGAAAAGGTGATGCGAAGAAACTCCCCCTTGCCCCAATCAATGTCTATTGTGATATAAGTCTCGTCATGGACATGATCTCGTGTTCTTGGAAACCTGCCCATCCTTCATCAAGACGTATGTAAGACTGTTTTTATCAGTATTGCTAGGAAATTAATCACTTCCACCCCGAGGAAGGGTGACAGTGTTAAAGTCCTTGTGCGCTATAGTCACGTGTGTTGTGACGTTAACTCTTTGGGCGCTACATTTGATATGTTGACAAGCAACCCACATGATACATAGACATGATTGAGCAGCAATTTATCTGACACACAGCGGGTGAATGCAGTCAAGGCTTATACCAATCGTGTAGAAGCGCGTGTTGTAGATATAGCGTAAAAGGAGTTAATAGCCATGATAGCGAAACTGCGTGAGAGCTTTGATCGTCGTATTGATTTAAATGCTTATTTTCATGAACTACATAGAACTCGTGCAAAGTGATAGCTGATTATTCCACGATGTTTTTTTTAGCTTAACCATTGACAATTCCATATTGACGATTATGTGTAATATGCTTCATGTTTATGCGTAAAAGAAATAATATTAGTTAATTACACTTCTGTTCTTATTCATGAAAGTAACTTAATACGTGTCAATCTGTCGCGGCCTTGTTCTTTGGAATCCCCAATTTGTAAATCCCCAATCGTTATCAGAAAACCATGACAACCCGCGTCCCTTGACACTATGATTATCATATTGATTATCAATCAATATCAGAGTTCATCTCAATTCATGACGCGTGTTTCATTGTAGGGTAAAGACTTGTATTTGACAGCTGACACGTATTAATGACATCTAGTCATAATCCTTGCTTGTTAGGTTTCGTATGATGTGAACGTGGGACTTTGATTTGACATGATTTAGTAATTTCAGGAGAGGGGTAATTCGTCCCCCCTTTTTTTCCCCATGTGTTCCCGTGCACATGTTGCCCCGGGTCCACCCCCTCAATGTTCGGCTCATCAAGATCCGGTTGCTATCAACAAGGTTGACTCACGAGTGGTGAGTGAGGGGAGGAATGGGGAGGAATGGGGAGGAGAGGGGGCGAGGAAAGGGGAAAAGACATGTATATATTACATAATAGAGGGGGAAAAGAGGGCGCCCTTCTTTAAACATCTCGACTCCATGGTAGCATATCACGTGTAATAAATTAATGTGCATTTCATGGATTGGTATCGAGACGGTTAAGTCCTCTCTCGACAGTTCCTGATAAGAAACTGTTACTCAATAAATAATGGATGTAGCATCCCTGGAGAAGAAGTATCATTCACTCGACTTGGGGCTCAAAGCCAGCTCTGTTTTAATTCTTCCACTTCCAGTATCCATTGTGTTTTTTTCTTTAGTTTATTTGTTTTTATCTCAAGCTGAAATTCATCTCATTAGAAACAATCATTGCGAGACCTTTTCCGTGCTTCCTACAAATGTTACGCGCTTGTACAAACGGTATTCATTAAAACAAACTGGCAGTCAAGTGACGAAACTGCAATTGTTGATAATCACCCCTCTACAATTTCAATTTCTTTAAACATCCTTGGTTTTATTTACGTTTCAGCATTCATTGGGATCGTTGCTCAGAAAAAAAATCACAAAAAAATTATTAGCTTATAATATAAGCTAATGGGGGAAGTGGTAAAGAATGAGTGAAAGAGAAAGAGAAAGGTGAAAGAGAAAGAGAGAGGGAGAGAGGGAGAGAGGGAGAGAGAGAGAGAAAGAGAGAGTGAGAGAGAGAGAGAGAGAGAGAGAGAGAGAGAGAGAGAGAGAAAGAGAAAAAAAAGAGAGAGGAGAGAGAGTAAGAGGGAGAGGAGAGAGAAAGAGAGAGCGAGACAGAGAAAGAGAGAGAGGAAGAAAGAAAGAAAAAGTGCGCAGTTGAAGTACCACTGTCACTTTGACAAAACTGACTCTCTAAACTATAATCAAGTAGTATAATATCCTACTTGAAATAGATACATATTATGTATGAACTGTCAAAGTTGTTTATACATGTACATGTTAACACGCAAGTTTCACTTCTATTTGCAAATGTATTTTATCCATTCAAGTATAATATAAGCTGATTAGTTGTTTTTTTCTGAGCAACGATCCTAATAAATGATTAAATGTAAATAAAACCAAGGATGTTCAAAGAAATGGATATTCGTCCCTATGAACAAGGTTTGAATCCGCCATTCAATATTCATGACTGGCAGCTGCTCTTAACAATGTGATGCATACGCGATTGCGTCATGTCCACGTATATTTTTAAAAAGTCATGCATATTCTTAAATATGAATACATTTCAGCTTTCGCTGATGAACTTTTAATTTTGTCACGGAGTGCTTATTATGATGTTAACGAAGACAAGCGAGAACAAATTAGATTCTTTCGAGATTAAAATACTAGTTTGGCGCGACTAGGCACGTTTTTCATGTTACTTGTAAAAAAAGAAAGTATCTGATGGTAACGTTACCAGCTATTTTTTTTTTTTTTGGGGGGGGGGGGGGGGATATGATGTGAAACAGTGTGAAATCGAGACTTTTGAACTGCAACTTGAAATCACGTTTAGAGACTTTTTACATTATTGTAACAATATTCCTCGATTGAATCTTTATTGATGAATTGTCGGTATTAAATGTCACAACTCTGCAAGCATTTTAGGTGAGGATATTTCCCCCAATTCTTCTTCACGTCTTATTTTGTGCGTCAAATCCAGGTAAAATTATCCAGAGAATCGGCGGATTCAAACAGGGGATGAAAAAGAAACTTTCTGTATAGCATTCTTTATGTGACTAGAAGAAGAGTACAATGAATCTGCATTAAGTAAAGGACTGATGGTACTCAACGTAACTTAAACATCCTTGATAAAACAAGCACAAGTTGATGCCCTATTGTTTATGACTTTCCGTTTCTACGTCAATGACTAATTACTTGATTATAAGGCGATTAGGCTGACATTTTCTCTTTAGGATAATTAATCAATCGATCCATCATTTCTTTCCAATTCCCCCATTTCTCAGTTTCAGAATGTTTGTTTCCCACTTTCATAAGTTTTTGGATTATGGCAGATTATCGTTGCAACGATAGGAAAATCATTAATATCGCTCTATCAGTTCTAAAATGATGACACTTTGATTTCTAAAAAGTACTGCCATAGCCTAATCTTAATTCATATATGCCTTCAACTGCAAGTTTGAGTTGTGCTAACACTGATTACCTTGCCTACTACTCGTACTCCTATCTACTACTATTACGACTCCTACTTCTACTACTGCTACTACTACCATTACTACTACTACTACTACTACTACTACTACTACTACTACTACTACTACTACTACTACTACTACGACTACTACTTTTACTATTACTACTTCTACTTCTACTACTACATCTACTATTACTGCTTCTGCATCTGCTATATATACTTAAAATGGCATTACTACTACTACTACTACTACTAGTCTACTACTACTACTACTACTACTACTACTACTACTACTACTACTACTACTACTACTACTACTACCACTACTACTACTACCACTACTACTACTACTACTACTACTACTACTACTACTACTACTACTGATTATACTACTACTACTACTACTACTACTACTACTACTACTACTACTACTATATACTACTACTTTAATACTACTACTACTACTATTACTACTACTACTACCACTACTACTACATCTACTACTACTACTTATACTACTACTACTACTACTACTACTACTACTACTACTACTACTACTTCTACTACTCCTACTTATACTCCTACTGCTACTACTACTACTACTACTACTACTACCACTACTACTACTACTACTACTACTACTACTACTACTACTACTACTACTATATACTACTACTACTTACGACTATTACTACTACTACTATTACTACTACTATTACTACTACTACTACTACTACTACTACTACTACGACTATTACTACTACTACTATTATTATTACTACTACTACTACTACTACTACTACTACTACTACTACTACTACTACTACTACTTATACTACTTCTACTGCTGTTACTACTACTACTATACTATATACTACTACTACTACTACTACTACCACTACTACTACTACTACTACAACTACAACTACTACTACTACTACTACTACTACTACTACTTACGACTATTACTACTACTACTATTACTACTACTACTACTACTACTACTGCTGCTACTACTACTACTACTACTATACTATATACTACTACTACTACTACTACTACTACTACTACTACTACTATATACTACTACTACTACTACTACTACTACTACGACTACTACTACTACGACTATTACTACTACTACTATTACTACTACTACTACTACTTATACTACTTCTACTGCTGCTACTACTACTACTATACTATATACTACTTCTACTACTACTACTACTACTACTACTACTACTACTACTACTACTACTACTATTACTATTACTGCTACATCTGCTATATATACTTAAACTGATACTTCTTCTTATATATGTGATGTCCCTTCTACTCTTCTCATGTTCTTCATGCTATGTATATAATCCCCCTAGTTGCTGAAACTCCTATATATTCTTGTCAAGCCGGTGATGTTGATAATGTGTCGCCTGCCCAGTGAGATTCTGAGAAGCACCCCGTTACCAACACCACCACAGCGCCGATCTCATTAATAAGAGTTGACGGACCAAAGAAGGCCAAGATTGCACGATCGAGCTTCATTATTTTATTTCTAAATCTTACTGTCCTCTCGATAATATGCTGGCAAAAATTAGTATACTGACACGATTCTCTGCCTCGTCAAAACCGAAACGAAGCACTGTGTATACGCGTACGCTGGAGTGTTACTTTTTTCGTCAAATACAGACATCCCTGGGCCTTTTCACCGTTTTTTTCTTTCTTTCTTGTCTGTGCCTCGCGTCCGATCTATGCACATTACATTTTAATGGTCGTCGATATGTGGTTATAGTTGCCTCATCTAAGCTGCTAATCCACATTGAACACCCGGCGTACAATAAGATCCGCAACACCTGAGAATGTATCAACCATTTGATCTTCAACTTTATTTTCCACTCGCTTGAAGAAAATCGAGTTCTATTTTAACCTCAAGGGAAGACTATCTTGGAGCTGTGATTTTGTCTTTATTAGTCGTATTATTAACGGATGAAAGCTGCTCGGAATCGTGAATTATTTTCGAGCGTGTTTATTCTGTTTCTGTCTCCGTACCGGTGGCTTTCATACAGCTTGACATGTCCCATTCGTCCGCTACATGGCGCCCAACTAGCCTAGCTTACAAGCTTTTAGATATTTCTAATATAAATCATTCAATAAAGGGGTCTGGCTGCAAAAAAAAATAATTATTCTCGATTTCTTCTCCGCTCGAACTGAGAAAAGAAAAGGTTGGTTTAATTAGTGACAAGTCTCATGAGAACTGAACTCTATTTTTCATTTTGGATAAAATATGTCTAACAGCCTGGAAGCCAGGCTAACTTGCAACCGACCAAGCGTAGGGAACTCGCGAGCTCGAGCCTCGCGTTGACGTCATTCAGGGGTTCTCCGGTATCCCATGGCAACGCAGCCAGCTCACTCATTGGACCATTCTGTCGTTGGTCGCGGGGAACGACCGGGGCCGCCAAAGCTGTATTTTGAATGCCCGTTTCTCTCTCTCACTCTGTCTCTCCCGTGTACTTACTCTGAGCTCTCTCATTATTGTGCATATCTCTCTACCGTGTCTCCCTATCTCACTCTCTGTCCCAGGTTGTTGTTATTTTTTATTGTCAAAAGGCTGCTGCTTCTTCACTTGTTTTCAAAGCTCGCTGGTCATACAATTGCTGGACTGTCAGCTGCTATCGAGCGCATGCTAGCCGAATGCAGCTGGATTCAGTGCGACGGCCGTAGTTAGTTCACAACACAGTGACACACGCAGAGCCACACACTCACGTCACACACAAACACACACGCGCGCGCGATGTGACGCGATGCTTGGCTCACAATTCCTGGTGATAACTTCCACGCTCCTTGCTTCAAACCCAAGCCATCTGCATTCTTCTTAGAGCCCACTGACAAGAAACGTACTCGTGAATAGGCAGGCCGCCCGCCACACGCCGGGGATTCTTACACACAAACATACACGGCGAACAATAGCAGACGTCACTCTTTGATATTGATTGATTTTGACTGCACGACTTGTTTCTTCTTACATTTAAATTCTTTGATGAGCAGCCCACATATTGTTTCGGATCATTTCTCATCGAGCGCTGGCTTTCTCGAAGCTTTTTTCCCTCCGTGAGATATATACCTATCATTTGTAACGAGTGATTCGTTAACTACCTTTGATTATACCGATACGCAATCTGTGTGATATACTCGGAGTGCTTATCGTTTCCCCTGGGAGCCCGCGAGCTGAGCATCCGCAGATCCCATTGATCGAGGGCCTGAGGTCTTGGACAATTCGGCCGTAACGTGCGTCGGCTAAGTCAAGCCCCGACCCCATAGCGATGGCGCTTCGGATCAGACGGACCCGCAGCCTGTATGTCTGGCGGAGGATCTTCTTTATCACCTGTATCTTCGTCCTGTCCACAGCTCTGACATACGTCGGCAGACAGTACGGCACTGGTAAGCGATCGATCCCCCATGACTTACCCCTCTCTATACCCCCTGCTCTTCCCCGTTAACCTGCCGAAGATTACCCCTCTTTACGTTGATTCTCGCCTTTCATGTTTTTGTTCCCTCCACTCACACCAGAAAGGGGGTGAAGCGTGTTTTGGCTTACCTGCTCCGTGTTAAGCGGGGCGTGACGACAACAACAATGCGATGACAATAGCACAGATCGCGGAGGCCGCGACGGCACTATAGGGTTTATGTTTCAGTTGTTCAAAAAGTGTTAAATTACCACGACTTTGACTGTGACTGGCAGCTGCCCTTAACAATATGAAGCTTACGGGATTACCTCACGTCCACCTGGGTGTTAGAATAGGACATGCAGCTTACACGTCACAGTCACGGTCGTGACAACCTCAAACGCTCTATTGTGGCATCAAGTCACGACGCGCCGGAGATAAAAATATATAATCATGAGGCGAAGCTAAGCTGTATTACACGTGTTATACTATAGAAGCCACAGTGGACATTCGATCGCATTGAATTGTTATTCGTAAACAATGCACAACAATGAAAAAGGGTCGCATTAGTATCGGGTCGACCCCGTCATTATCCATTATCTCTTACTCCACGTCATGCTTTACCCTTGATTCGACATTATATATAGAATCTTTCGTGGGCCACGTTTGTTTGCCATTCCCATGCATTGTTCCTCTTGTTGATGGTACCCAGGCACGTCACATTCAGCTTTCAATTACAGCCGATTAAATTGATACTAATGACCTAATCGCATCAACATAATGGTATGCTGTAAAAACATAAAGATATGACGGGATTCAAACATTGGCATGACTACCCTGTTAAATGCCAACAATGTATGGTGCGGGTTGCCACATAGTGCGCTGAAAACACAGCGACACATGCTTGCCTAGCGGAAACATAACACGTATTGCTGTAGCTTGTACGTCTATACTTACTATCAATTTATCCACGGATGTTCTAGTACATGTTTATCCACGATTGATCTATGTGCAATATCCTGTGGCGTATAGAGGCGATTGTGGATTGCTACAACTACTAACTTGAGCTCTGTGCATCAGGTTGTGGTACAGTGGTAGGCAATCCCTTGCTGTGCATGTATGTTTACTATGTACCGACCGACAACATGAGGCAATTCCATCACACTGGGTAAACTGATATGTTACTCAACGCTCCGTCCCTGGGCCCTTCTAAATAGCCCCTGACTATTCCAATGGGCAATTCTATGTATACTGGTATAGCTCCACATTCACCTGTTCCCGGGTATAATAATCGAATTCCCTTTCAATCAATCACGGACCCGCTAATGTACTAGTGCTCTGACGTGGTCAACCACCACACCGTTCCAAACATAAAGGGGTGCGAGGGAGTTAGGAAGGGGGGGGGGGGGGGGGGGGGTGGCAGCAAGATGACTTCTAATCTCCCGGGTCCGTCATATTAATAAACAGGGGCGTAAATCGATATGCAAGACCCTGTTTGTTTACATGAAGTGTCGCACACATGTGGTATCGGCATTTTCTGTATGCCGAGCTGAAAGTCCATGCGCCTGCCTAAAGGTTACTGAAATCTGGACCGCTTGAAAGGCATGTTAATCCATAGAAGGGGGCGTGACGCCTGCTATGCTACACATATACCGGTACTGTACCTCGACTGCAATCACTCGTCCCATACATATGATTTCTCGTTTGAAACCCGTTGCGTGGTTCGGCTTACTTCATACATCCTTGGTTCATCGTGTATATATACCTGGGCCCTGTCCTGTAAAGAGTTGTGATTGATCTGCATCGATAGCACGTCCATTCCCATGTGGCATTTTACGTACGGAGTTACGCTTGATATCAATCGCAAGTCAAGTTGCGATATCTCACAACTCTTAATAAGACTGGGTCATGGATCAATAGATAAATATACAATCACATCAATACATGGCTGTGAAAGCCAATTAACACGTAAATGCGAAATTACATAAGTGAATTAAAGCACCATTTTCTGAATTTTAGTTTATGTCATCTTCATGTCGTGTTGATAAATGCAGGGGGGGGGGGAGGGGGAGGGCGCAAACATGGAGTGATGGGCAGGAGCGAAATAGGAAGGGTGATAGAGAGATCGAGCAAGTCGGATAACGATGAAAAGATGAAAAAAAAAACGAAATATGAAGCAAACAAGATATGGGGAAGTATGAGGTATGTCGCAGTATAGTATGCTAAAATATGAAATATGAAGAAAGGATCAAATCCTGATTTTTACTGACTTCGTTTGACATTCTCCAAAATTTGGTAGTCCCCTCTTGTTTTCACAACAGTTATTTGTATTTATTGTGAATTGCTACTAATATGTTTCATTTTATACAAATATTTTTTACGAATTTGTCTGTGTAGCTTTGATATGTCAACTGCTCCTCGCCATTAGCGGCTTGCTCGACCAGCGATTACTGGACAATTTATCATTTTGGTTTAGCATCGAAGTATACAATGATTACATGAAGAAAAAAAATCATAGATATATAACTTGTTTGTTTCTAGAAAGTGGGAGTAGATCAACTATGTATGATATTGACATGAAAACAAAACTCCCCCATGACGTATCGGAATGTATCCAAGGCGGAAATGGAGTAGAAAAACTCATTGTGAATACAGAACCGAAGATGTTTATCAAAATCTAGGAAGGCTTCAGCACGGCTCAGCTGTGATCTCCAAGTACATATCCCATTGACATTAAATCCACTATCAGTGATTACATTAAATCTTTATCGCTTTGTGCGCTTAAATGGGTCTTGCGAACATTTTCTTCGGAGGAGGAGGAAGAGGTCTTGAAATGGCGCACCGTTTAAGAATCTAGGAGCTGGTCGATCGGGTGACGGTATTCGGGGAGGCTCGTCTTTGAGAGACTTTAAGTGAGACAGAGATAGGACAGGGAGATGGATTACCTCCCTCACACCGGTACTCATCGCTCACTCATGTTGGGGGGACATGTACCTTTCAAGTGGGACGGAGATGTCTTTTTCTTCTTCCTCTCCCTCTGCGCTCCTCAGCTCGAAGTCTATAGGGCATGTTTCGTGGTAATCCGTTTCTGACGATCGCCGCATTTTGCAAGTTAATTAATCGATGGGGGCTTGGAGCAGTGTTAAACCCCTTCAGTGCTGGACAAACCATATCTCAATGTGATGTGTGTGTAATAAATTCACGTGTGGCGCATGTAGGGTTAACCCTTTTGGAACCGGATACGATCCTACCAGCATACCGGTTGTGCGTATTTCTGAGTGCACATACCAGACAGTAGCGTGGAGAGAAGTCATCATGTCAAATGCGAACTTCAGAAGTACAGTGTACGGAAAGAGTTTACATTGTATGCATACATGCGTGTGATATCGTTCATGAGTCAAAGTGCTGATTATAATAATTTCTCTGGGGCGATATCGCTCATCTCGTTATATTTATTAGCTACTTCAAGCTAATATAGATATTTTCATTCAACGCTACTCAAACGAGAACGTCTATAAGCAATTTTGTTCCTATTTGGGGGTGTCTCAATCGGTAAACATTGGAATTCTTACACAACGCCAACCCGTTGATCTTTGAATTGTTGTTGTCACAACTCGAAAACAAATAGACTTACCCATTTAATGTCTTTCTCATTGATTGCATTTAAGGGCACAGACTATTGCATAATAACCTTGATATAAATCCTCAAGAATTTCCATTATACAATCGTTTTTTATAATCGCTGCGAGTTAACGAAACGGGACAGGAGTTTGGACTGTAATGACGCTTTTTCGATGGCTGGAATTATTGTGTGACGTAGACGAAAGCTGAATGGAAAATTGTCTCTTTGACACGACACCGCAGGCACGTAGGATTGTCATTGGCAATGTGTTTATTTCTCTTATCAATGTCACTTTAATTGGCAAGTTTGCTTGGCTCATACTGGATAATGGATAATGCTGACGTTTTCTCCGGGGCATTTGGGTCTCTTTATAAGGTCAGATTGAACATGTTGAATGATCTTCTTTCCTCCCTCTCAAACGTCCCCCCCCCCTCCCCCTGTCCCCAATCTATCCCTCATTATTTCTGTCTCATGCTTCCCCTCTCTTCCTCTCCCTCTTATTCGTTCTCTCTCCCACTCTTTCTCCCATCTCTGTCTTTCCCTCTGTATCTCTCACACTCAATCTTTAAGATTAGTACGGGGTTTGCGAGTGAGCGATTCGACTGTTAAATGTCAAATAGGTATATTCTGCTTACGATGTTGTTTCGTAGAGTGTCCGATGTACAAGTCTGCTTCAAAGAAACTTGGCTCTGTTCGCGATATGTGCAATGTAGAGAGTATGGCGAACAAATGTACAGAGAATCCAAGTTTACGTTTCTTAATCGTGTCTGTTCCTAAGATTCAAAGTTAGAAACATCACACGCACTTAACGCGATGAAGACGCAAGAGCAATATTACACCTGGATTTTATTCCAGTGGTAATGAGGAATTACTGTGCAGCACCGTTACATGTTAATGCATAAGAATTAAATTTCTGGTAGCAGATGCCTTTACCCATTCTGCAGAAAACCAAAGCCATTTACAAATCAGTTGACCATATAACACACGATGAAACAACGTTTCCTTGTCAGCCTGGGGATGGGGTTCTTTTGAATTCTTGTTCGTGGAAAGTCAAAGAATCACTCTCGATGCAATTATAACAACAAAACAGGATTCAGTTGAAACGGGAAAGCACAGTGACATGAAGTGTGTTAACCGCATGTACTGTGGTTTGACTCGTTAATTACCAGAAGGGACATAACAAATTAATTCCGTCACCCTTACGAGACACAGACGTGATGAACCTCTCACCAATAAAGTTTGCTCGTAGGTTTAGCGGCTTCCTTCAGCTGAGACCGGAGAGCAAACTGCTGTAAGACATCGAGCCATCGTGTTCTATGTAATGCCGTTAGCTACTAGCTCACCCGGGCTTCTTTCCTCGAAAGCGATGCATTTAGCAGTTTAAAGAAGCTTCGGGCTTATGATGGAGATTAACCCTTTGTCTGCTAAACGAAATGATGCTTTGTTGGATTTACACGCAATATGTGCAAAAAAATGTATCAAAGATGCAAACAGAGTACATAAAGACAGCTAGGAATCATGATCTACGACTGATCTGCCAGTTGTGAGACTTGTATAAGTTTTGGTTAAACTACTTGTGACAGTGATCAAGGAACAGAGAGTGAAAAGGGAGAGTTCTAGATTGTCACGACCGTGACTGCGACTGGCAGCTGCTGTTAACAATATGACGCATATGCCATTGCGTCAGATTCCACTTACAGTAGGACGATTCCACATCGCATTCCCAGCAACAGTAGTGTCAATCTTAAAACGCTCCAATGCTGAGCACTGTAATATCATGGGCATGTCAGTCAGTAAGCGATATTTGACATTATTAAAACCTTGTTTGTTTAATATGACAACGGTCCTTATTCACCTTTGTCGAGAATGAACCCATTTCAGAAGCCAGTCAATTCTCAAGGGCGCTTTCTTTTCATCGTGTTGTCGCGTTTATAGTCTTGTTGTATTATGTCGGGATTATCCGGTTGTCGCCGTTGTTGCAGTTTCCTACTGGGCTTCGAACGCAGTTATTTGTATCGACGGATGAAGCAGTTAAACGCAGGACAGACAAAACGACCAACGATCTACAAAAGGGGTGGATATCGATCTTTCGACCACTCACTGAATTGATTGTTGACGGTTAGGTACAGCGGAAAGAGAGACACACAGTCTGATCAGAGGGACATTGCCGTGGTCAATTTTGGGTCCGCGTTCTCTCGCGAAGCCCTAACGATTTAGCTATCTAAATATAGACCCGTCACCTCGATTTTGCATGAAGCATAACGATTCGACCACATACCGTATTAATGTTTCCTTTGTCGCGACTGAGTCATGTGTATGCTACCGTGGTTTATGTGGGAGTTCTTTCCCTAGAAGCCTCGGGGCTTCCTCCGTTCACGTAGAGGGGGGAAATAAACATCCGTGAGGGGCGGATTGAGAGGAAACGGCAACGATTCGCGGAGGCTACTTTTCAAACATGGCATCATGAGACCCTATACCATGTTATGCATTATCATGTGAGGATTTTTTTTTCTCGACAGGGGCGTTTCTATGTTAAAGGGGGCTCTTCTGGGCAGTGCGGGGGATAAATCGCGCTTAGCCCCCGTTTGTATAATTCCTTCACTGGCCGAATGGTGTACAGGCATACTAAGCATAGAATTGGGCCGGGAAAAATTCAAGGAAACTGGAACAACCTATGTCGATCACATGCTCACAAATCTTAAATGTCCGTTTCGGAAATAAAAAGGAAACTTCGTTTCAAATGAAGTCCCAATTTGGGCGATCTGGTACACCCATAAGAATTTGTGTATATATATATATATATATATATATATATATATATATATATATATATATATATATATATATATATATATATATACACACACACATACACACACACAGACACATATGCACACTCCCCATACATTTGACGTTAACAAGCGCACACCATGTACATCTACATACAAGGACACACAGCCACTCATTATGTACACACGTGCACACATGCTGCACTTAACAAATGCATAATCAAATTCATAATCACGCATTAAATAACTTTCCTTAGAGTTCAATATGACAGACTACTTGATACCTCAGAGCGAAACATCTCCTTGCGTGAGGCAGAAGTCATCTTCCGAAATAACAGGGGTATCCCCCTTCCGTAACCCTGCAAATAGTACAAACAAACACAGACATGACGGAGCTTGTCTATAATCATAAACGTATTGCCATGGTCGTCATGGCAGTGAGATCAAAGTTGGACTCCTTCAAAACGGGTCTTTGCCGCGTACCCACTTCACCCTTCAAAATGAATTACCAGCGCTCCTCGCTTAAAAGGTCATTTAGGCGATTAAACGATAATCTAATCAGGATTGACAAGATGAAGAGATAAACATCATATCCTCTGAGATTGTTTTATATCAGGAAGTTGTCAGTTGTCTGCGGAGATCGCTATTATATGAATCCATGTATACATGGTGTTATGATCATCAACGTTGCAGTGTTATTTTTTTGAAAAGGGAACATTATACTTTCAGAATGTAGTATTACACGTACGTACAGGTAAAGTCCTAACGAAATGGGTAAAAAAATACGACGCTAGACTCTTGCCTGTTAAGGAGACTTGTTATATTCATTCTAAATTGTAATCATGTGTCATTTTAGTTTTGAACTAAGATTAAATCAAGTTGTGTAACAAATCTTATAAACTGTATATAATTTCTGTATCTGCGTGTAAATGCTATTGTAAAGTATAGTAAATATATTGAACTCTCTTACCTCGAAGACATGGAAGAGGGGTGGATAGAGTCATAAGTCTTATCGTATCTTTGTTATGCTTAAGAGGCCTGTCCTCCAGAAAACTTAAACGATCCCACAACTTTTACGGCAATTATAGTATATACCGGTAGGCCTACGTCTGGCCGCGTCAAACTACTATACTCTAATTCCCCCTCTTCCTTTGAAAGAAGTCTAAGCGTCGAGACTCAGTTGTGATTGCAACAACTCATCGGGCAGAAAAAAATTACACCGTACCGCCTGGAACCTAGGCTAAACCATGATCATGATGGGATACATGTCGTTGTTGTTGTCTTTAGCGAGGGTCAGCTGTATGGTTGTCCTAGGTCCACGGTGTGATGAACTGCGGGGAAAGAGAGCGAGGGACATCTATTAAAATTGAAAGCATACCAGAACTCATTAATAAGTAAGCATTTTAATGTACAGTCCCATTACAATACCATCACTGGTATGATCTGGGCGATATGAGGTTGGGTTTGTAGGGATAATAGAAGGCGGGGGGGGGGGGGGTGGTAGGGGTAAAAGAGAAGGGAAGAGGGGGAAGGGGAGGAAGGGGATGGTCCAATTGATAATAACAAAGTATGAGAGGAAAGGTTATTGCTATTGTTGATAAAGCCGCACTTCTGGCGTGATCAGCATTCGTGTACACATTCTGGAATCCATCCTCTGTACCTAACGCTATGATAATTTACTGTGTACATCCCCGGGGTACATCCGTCATTTGTGCCCATTAATGTGAACAGTAATGTTCGATGCAACTTTATCACGAGTAATTATCCTGATCATGGCCGAATCGTATCCTCCGACCCCCTACCAAAACAAAACTAATGGTAGCCTTCCACCCTTGTCCTTAGCAATGTCCATGTCGTCTTCCGTCCTGCCCATCTCATCTCAGATACCGTCTCAATATGTGCGGCCAGTGCAAGAAGACATATGAAGGGGTTGCAAAGACGGCGCGCATAAATTGCTGCATACCGGAGATGTTTGGGCCTGGTCGCGGGGCATGCAGGGGCTTTATGGCGGTACGGCTGGGAGGGTGAAACCATGGTGAAACTAAAGCTGGAGTGCATCCCATCCCCTCCTCTCTGTCATGGAATCCACGTCACAACCTCCGAATCCACTTTTTTCTTATCTTCTTGTTAAGTTTGTTCTTGTGGATCATTTTTTATTCTTATTTTTACATATTTTCAGTTTCAGTTTCTTGGCCATCGACCTCTTCTTTGAATCTTTGCTTCTTGTTCCTCTTCTTTCCTCCTTGCTCTTCTCCTTTCCTTCTGGCTCTCGTTCGTCTTTCCTGCTTGTTTGTCTTCTTCTTCCTCCTCTTTCTTGAACTCCTCCTATAGTCTCCAATCTTCTTCTCATCTTTATGATAACTGGCATACGTCATTGTTTTCCCTTCAAACTTCCCTGCTCCCCCCCCCCCCTCCTCCCCACCCCCTCTCATCCGCACCTTAATGCTCATCTCTCATCGTCACTGCTGACATTTAATTGGCATCGGTTCCCGAACTCGCCCCAGCTGCGACCCATTCGAGTCTTGAGTTTCACTGTCGGGTCATGATCTAGTCGCGATGTCTGCTGTAGCCCCCCTTTCTGCTAACTTTTCCCGCGTAGCATCCGATACCAGCATCCTCATTCAGCCATGGATGCAAGTAAGGCAAACAGGCGCGGGCGAGCTAGTGCGTTTACCCTTTAACCCTATCAGTGCTATTGGTGAGTGCATGAAACAATGTAAGTAAATGGGCACATCCTGGCTCGGAAATAAGAGGCTTAACCATTCTCTGCCGGGCGACGCGTTTTACACCGGTTTCTGTTGGCCCATCGCTCTGTTAAATCCGGCATTGGTGCGGAGAGGGTTAAAATGGACGCTGGCGAGAACGTGTCATTAGAAGGGTTGCATGCATCTTAATCCATGTGTGAGGCATGCCATGGATTCCGCATCCATGTGAACATGTGAGATGCGATGCATACTACATGTATAGTACATTGTACAGGGGGTAGCGCGATTTATTAGGGTTCGTCACTTCGACCAGGAGGGCGGGCGCTATAAAAGAACGAGTCTCCCCGAAGTGATATCTTTGTGAACGTCAGAACTTTGATGGCTCTATGCCTCTGATGCAGGCAGGGGTTGGGTTGTTTGGCGAAACGAGATGCCTGCATGGCCGGGGTGCTCCGTTTCACATTCCCCACCCATGCCATACCACCATGACCACGTCTGGAGTCAGCCTGACACGAACTCTGTTGTTTGCAATTAAGGCCATGGAGGCAGAGGGGTTATAAATGTGTGTGTGTGTGTGTGTGTGTGTGTGTGTGTGTGTGTGTGTGTGTGTGTGTGTGAGGGAGAGAGAGAAAAAAAAGAGAGAGAGAGAGAGAGAGAGAGAGAGAGAGAGAGAGAGAGAGAGAAAACATACCCTCCATTATTGACCCATAGCAACAAAATGATACACTCTATATTTTTGAATCATTCGGCAGAATGACGTCAATAACATTCCATGTGATATAATGTGCTCTCCACCTCTCATAATTATCGCGTGATTATTATATTATCAGCTACATGCATGTTTAACAAAAGGCCTAGCCTTGCCCTTGACTGTTGTATTTCATTGGGAGCGTGTTCCTGGAGTTGTAAAATGGATTATGTAGCTTGATTTCTTCTATTCATGGCACGACCAAGCATTAAATCGTATAATCCATGAATTCGCGTATGAAATGAGCCCATGACTATAGTATGATTTTGTTAAGGCAGTACATGCACAGACAGCTATCTTTTCACGAAGCAACATACAGCTTCAACCCGTTTCCATGACTACGGTGATATCAACAGGAAGAAGAATAAGAACGCGGAATGTTGTATACTGTACTTGTCGGCTGATGGAAACGATTGCAGCCGGAGGCTAAATTTAGGTAGAGTAGGAAGGAAAAATACAATCAAACACGCATTAGTGACATGGTTATTAGTTACAGCAAATATTTTATTAGTTTTTCTAACCAGAGAGGTGTGAGTTTGAGTTGTGCTAACACTGACTACCTTGCCTACTACCTGTGTTCCTATCTACTACTACAACTACTACTACTACTATTACTACTACTACTACTACTACTACTACTACTACTACTACTACTACTACTACTACTACTACTATTACTACTACTTCTACTACTAATATTACTACTACTACTTCTACTACTACTACTACTACTACTACTACTACTACTACTACTACTACTACTGCTATTTCTACTACTACTATCACTAACACATTGATATTTCGTCTTATGCGACTACTTTTAACAGCAACATGACTACTTTTGTATCAGTGTTTGAACTATTATCAAAATATATTTCATATACATGCAGTTTATCAAATGATTTCTAGGAAAATAAAGATGGGTATTTTTGGAGCGATACTAGGTCTGTATCTTATGAACGTGATCATGCAGACGACAGGAAGCTACATGTTTGTCTTCCAGCTCTCGACCTATGCCTATGCCAACAGTGCATTTCCTATCACAGCGCGCTCTACTCCACCACCCTTTCCTTTGACGTAGCGGTTACCAGGAAGAAGGCATTTTTTCTTTGTTTTTACACAGTGTCATTGGTCATGTGACCCCTTTTGTTTTGTATCTTAATTTTGGACAATGATTCGTAAATGTCACCGGGCAGGTGATCATATAGGTTATTTAAGGAGGGACAAGAGGCTTACGATTTGTAGCTTGATGCATGGAAACTAATACGAGAGAGAGGGGGAGAGAGAGAAGAGAGAGAGAGAGAGAGAGAGAGAGAGAGAGAGAGAGGGAGGGAGAGAGAAAGAGAGAGAGATAGAGAGAGAGGGAGAGAGAGAGAGGGAGAGAGAGTGGTGAGAGAGAGAGAGAGAGAGAGAGAGAGAGAGAGAGAGAGAAGGGGATGACGGAGATTAGATCGTACGACTTTTCGATCACTAAAATTATGATTTAGGATACATGTAGATATCATATTGAAAGTGAAAATTCTATCGTATCCTTTAAAGTAAAGTTACCACAATGACAGTTACCATGGTTGCGCGGTTATATCCCTGTAAACACTACACAATAGTGCTGTACAATGAGCAACATTCAGGGCGGGGTAAAAAAACAGAGATTAAGAGCATTACCATGTCTTCATAAGTCTCCGAAGTATCCTCTAGCAGTATTAGATTATTTTTAAAGAACAAAGAGTTAAAATCCTGTTCTTATAAAACTACAATATGTTACAAACTATACTTTCTATACAACAGCCGTGTGCATAGTCATGTATTAAGATACTTCAAATTGAGTCTGATATGTCGTGCGATTTGGTGAATCTATAGTGCCTATACGCTGACTTCCTGCCAACACGATAATGGACAAGGGTATCTACCGTATCAGAGGGAAGATCTGAGATTGTGACTTTTGCCTTTTAGCGCGCTCTTCACATGAGACCCTCATTGAAAAGTCAGTCCTTGACATTGTCTCGAAACAAAGCCTGCGACATTGACCGCGTCTTCTAAGGTCATTCCATTCATTATGAAGTGCGTGATTCATAGTTTCTTCTGCCAGCTCTTCTCCATTCCAAGGATATGTCACAAGGAAACCTATATCCGCATCTTGTGTTGACATTCTTTTGTGCTCACTGAAATAACGATTCAAATGCCAAAAATATCCTACGGTATTGTAAACTTTGAGCCAGTGTCCAGGTAAATAGCGTCTATATTGACATTATCATCGTCATATCATGGGAAACAATACTACAAACATTGTGCAGTCATGTACTGTATTATCTTACATGCTCTGGTTGATATACGTGTAGTTTAGATAATGTACCGTCAATGCATGCTTGCACCATGACTACACAAAAAAAAAATCATAGATATTCAGCTTTTCTTGCACATGAGGTGTTAAAAGCGATTGGAAAGGAGGGGATTTCCCAGGATATGTTGTAATTTGATTTGCATGGACCGCCTCACATGTGATATCCCCAAGAGAACATACCGTTGCTACTGTGCGCCTATGATTCATTTGAACATTACGTCTGTATATTATGTGCTAGTCTGGATTTCAGGCAGTTACACATTTCCGAAACGATATCTTCAATAAAAGGGTCTGACTGGAGTAGACTAACCATTCCTTATTTCTTTTCTGGCTCGGACAGGCTGTGAAAAGAGAAAAATTATAAAATGACTAGTCTCATATGTACAAGACCTTGTTTTCAGTTCGGATAAGATACATGACATGTATTTTCTATTCGTAATCATGTCTGTATAGAACCAAGATGGAAGGAAATTATATATTGCAATTATGTGGTTTGGGGCTTTTAATATCAATTATTTAAAATAATAAAGGATTTACCAAGTGAAAGAGCATGCATGTCTGCACGTGATAAACCAACTTTTATCGTACGGTGTATTATGTATCACCTCTATAGGGCTGAGGAGTTTTAAATGCGAAATAAACATGAAATAATCACTGAAACTTCAAATTGGCAACACACTGGAAATGTTTACATCACCATTAGCAACAAAGCTACTGCTCTCAACGGTATTTAATCATTATGACTTTACAATGGCTTGTCCTGTGTTTCACCCCCCCCCCCACACACACACACACACACTCACAAAAAAAAAGATCAAGAAAGAAATATATAAAAAAAATGTTGCCAATGTGAAAGGTGAAATAGCTATTAAGTTTGCTCTTAAACGGCTCATATCAATAATGAGTCAAATTATGTGTACTTATAACTTATTGGTACCTAATTTTGAGCGCTATAGTACGTAAAAGGTAATTTTATGACCTGTGCAAAAATATTAGAGGAAACTGCTGAGATTGATGTGTGTATACGTACTGGTGTGTGTTTGTTTATATTGTATGATAATAAATGTGTATGTGTGTTGTTTTAATGAATTTGATGATCCGATCATGGACCCCACATTAACCAAGTAACCGTGATACCAAATACATGCATTAAACGCTAATCAGCGAGGTAGTGAGAGTGAGAGTTACGCGCATGACCGTATCGGTCACTGCGGTGAGGCGGGGTTTGTGTCAGCATAGCCTGATTTCAATGCTCTTTGGATATTTATAATTCAAGCATCTTTTTTGTACTTCTCATAAGGCTGGTCATTTTATCATTATCACCTTCTGTCATGTTGGGGCAAGTCGGGTAAGAAATGATTGGTCTACTGCAGCTAGACACCTTTTAACAAATGACCTGGATTAGAAAATGTCCGATGTCAGCGCAGACGACACGGCTTCTGTCATGTCTGCGGTTGCGCGCGGAGTGAATCACACAATAACAACCTACAAACAAGTCATGAGGTATGTAGGACTCAGAGAGAGATAAGGACTAACTCATCCTGTCTGTGTCATTTCGGTGGGACTCGTGCGATCTTGAGACACACTTTGATTACATTACGGATGACCTGGCCATGGTGTCTCTGGGTGGAAAGGGGGATTTTTATTGAATATTTAGAAAAAAAGGAGGAAAGAGTTTTAATAGAGGACGTGATGACTGTCACGTTGTAATGATGCGCGGAGTGAGTCTTGACGGATGGTTTGCATAAAACCGACCACTAACGACGGAGCTTTGTTCAAAGAAGTCTACCTGTGAGTTGGACATATACACAGAACATTATGCGTCCGTGTGCATTTGTGTGTGTGTGCGTGTGTGTGTGTGTCACGAGAGAGACACACTTACAGACATACAGAGAGAAATGGGTTGGGGGTGGGAGGGTGTCATCTGCACTTCTTATAGCAAACACATGAATTAAAATCCCCGTTGTACATGCAAATACATTTTAATGCCTATTAAGTTCTCTTTGGTTAAATAAGTTAATTACAGTAAAACGTAAGTCCTGTAAAATTCAAGTGCGGTGGGGAGGAGTACCCCCCCCCTCCACCTCCCCAACCCCTCACACACACACACACACACACGTACATACACACATATACACACACACATACACACGCACACACACACACACACACACACACACACGCACGCACACACCGCGCCCAGGAAACCACAAAGGGAAGAGCCATTAAACATGACGGAGAGACCGCATCGTCATTGGCAACTGCGATATCACTGCCACTGCGTAGATCTTTCTTGATTTATATCATTCAGGACTCCCCTCCTTCGAACAAACAAAAACAAAACACCTTAATTGATGTCGTGAGTAAGACTCACTACCCAAGGTTCCACGTTAAAACTATATTTCTTTCTCATGACACACAAGTTTATGACATCAGTGTGACGTGTGGGGACGTTGCCACATGAAGGGCAGCTCCCTATTGGCTAGAATCGAGACGTATTTTCAGTGAAAACATGACATTAGTACAGATACATGTGTAAGTCGCATGGTGGGCACATTGCGAGTAGCGTGGTATGTCATTACGCCAAGGCGGTATGTCGTCAATGCATATATGATGTCGGCTGTAAATAAGCTGTCATTATTTACTTGAGTTCGTGACATGACGGAACAGCAGCGTGAGGTGCTGCCCCCCTTCATAGGCCCCCCTCCTACTCCTCCCCCCTATGAGGGCATTTTGTAACTGACCTTCGAAAGGTCAGCTCTCCCCCCCCCCCCCCCCCATCTATGAGGGCACTTCTGTAACCGACCGTCGAAAGGTCAGTTTTTGCTCACAAATTAAATAATTGTGCATTACTACTCATGATTCTTCACCCAATATCATCAATCATTATAATCAACATTTTCCTAACAAAACAGGTTTGCCAAACAAAATGAAGACACGTATGTTCCCACCATAACCCAACATTTCTAAGATTGCATAACTGCAATTCATTCATGTTTTGAATTCTACCTCCAATCGACTTGAGTTGTTTGTAACGAGAGAGTTCAATGGTCTTCGATATCTGTTGCATCAGTTGCATAAAGATGAGCTGAAAACCCACACCAGTGTTTATATTTATCCTTTTTGTTTACGTCAACGAAACTATTTGCGAGAAGAGTGATCCGTCAATTTCTGAATCCCAAGTGTGTTTGTCCCCGGGCAGTCATCGACGATGTCAATAATTAAACACAACACGGTGTGGCAATACATCGTGTGGTTCAATGAGGAAACAGAGAATTGCGCGCGTTTGGAGGATGAAAATCTCGGAAGCCCCCGAAGAAATTTGGTCACTTCGGAGCGCGGGGAAAAGGGCGTTTTGCACGACAGCCCAGATTTACAATGGATCACAATCCCCCCTCTCTTTCTCTCTCTCTTCCTTTTTTCTATCTCCTGAAATTCTTAATCGACATGTTTCATCGGCAGTGTTGATGTCAACCTTCTTGCTATAAGGTCGACTCGCTGAAGAGTCTTCTTCGATCGAAATCTCTGACGTTGGCGTTTGCCTTTTTGACGAGGCTTTGACGAGGGGGGGGGGGGGGTGGTGGGTAGGATAAGTCGTGTCCATGGACGGAGTTAATCACGTGATCACAGCGGCAGTTGTAGTGTAGATATCTTATTTGTTTCTTGGTTGTTATATGCAAGCCCATCATACACATGCAGATGAAGGCTGAGAATAGCTAATCTCTGAGAGCATGAAATCTTCAAATCAAGATTAGGTTGCTACATAGTATTATGTTCTCGTTTTTCAGATTATTTTGGAGAGTGTCTCAGAAAGACGAGACAATCTAATTGCTATATCAGAGGAAGAGGGTTACATCAATGACGCACTGCTACGAATCAACTTTCATTCATATACGTGTTTGATTCATACGTGGTGAATTTAATATTCATATCAAAATATGGCCTAATAGAACTGCATCACTGTGAAAATCATTAAGACGAAGAAACAGGAAGGGTAGAAAAAAAGAAGAGTAAAAGCAGCAAAAGAAGAAAAGAAGAAGAAGAAGAAGAAGAAGAAGAAGAAGAAGAAGAAGAAGAAGAAGAAGAAGAAGAAGAAGAAGAAGAAGAACAAAGAAGAAGAAGAAGGACAGTGAAAGGAAAAGATGAAAAAAGAGGATACGGAGAAAGGGAAGTGGAAGGGGGGAAAGGGCAAGGAGGGCAGTGAAAGGAAGAAAGGGAAAGTGAAAGAGAAGGAGGAGAGGGAGAAGGAGAAGACTTCACTACAGATATGTCCTCGCTGTACGGTTCTTGGAAACCACCTCGAGGTTTCACGTGCCTATACCCTAATGTGACCTTTCTATCAAGACAATCGGGTGATTACTAAGTTTCATCTTTATGATCACGTGTAAGTGACGTCAGTAAAACCACTTGAGCTAGGTCATAGACTGCCTGAAAGTAATAACCACAAGAACATAACGTTTCATCACCTTAACCCGATGCTCGCCTTATAGAATAGCTTGGAACTCACAAAGTTTGATTGCAAAATTTCATACATATACGTAATTTTTTTTTGTTATTTTTCACCCCAGTTCTTTGTAACTTGTTCAAAAACATCATTTATACGGAAGACATATCTCACTTTGGTTTACAATGAATAGGCTAGAAAAATGTATCTGCATAAAACAGTTGCAATAATCATACATGTAGTTGTAACGGTCGATTTCAGTTATGATCATGTTCTGTGGCAACACTTTAAAATAATCACACTTCTCTTATCCGAAACTCTATTGTTTTCCATCACATTTGGAAGTCTCATATTTCGATAAATCAGAAAGCTGTATCAATAGTACAAGTTATATTCAGTTACTGAACTTAGTGAAGAAAATATCTAGTTTACATTATAAGTTCATGACATGCTCCTACATTGTATGATCACCTTTCTCTCCCGGGTCTCCGATCCCTCCCTCTCTTTTTTCTTTCTTTCTCGACCATGATTACCTCTGTCTCATTTTATTTATTACCACTACCCCCCTCACCCCCCTTGCGTCACATCCCCCCCCCCCCTCTCTAAACCAAACTTCTAAATCGTCCGTTGAGTCACCTCATTTCCCCCCTGTAACTCGAAAACGGATCCGGATTAGGGGTGCGATGACGTCATTCTGACAGCTTTTTAACCAGGTATATCTAGCCGGAGAGGTCCGCTCTATTTTTAGTCCGCTTCTACACGGCTGGCTGAATGAGGGGGACACTCTCGTCCCTCAAGATGATGCGAGAGTCGTTTGCTTGCCCTCGGCTGCAGACAACCTGAAAATACTTCTTCTCTCCTAGCCGTAATGTATCGATTTTACTGCCACATTATCAGCTTGACATCAAAAGTCTGTTTTTACCAATTTTCCTACTGTGGATATTTATTTCAAGACTGACAGGAATAGGTTCATATGTTTATTTTCACTGGAAAGCATTGAATTCGGTATTTTGTTGTGAGCTGTTTGTGTCAAGATTGGATACAACTTCAGATTAAATGAAAGTATCTTTCTCGTGAGATTTAAATGGAATATTCGTAATCGGACATGTGCAAATCAAATATATAACTTGACTGTGACTTGGAATGCAGTGATTACATGTCATATTGTAACATCGTGTTGTTAAGAGCAGCTCCCATGCAAATTCACAAGAAGTAATATACTGGTAGTGTGTCATTCAGTACATCATTAATGTGCACTTTACGCCATTAAAATAACACCATATCTTACGCGTGTGCCAATACTCATGTACATGCATAAAAAAAAAAGACATACAAAATAATGTTGAAAGACCTCGTGTACGAGGATAATTTTCATACATCGGCATGAAAGATTTGCTGGTACTTCAAATCCGTGCACAGCTATTCAGATTGCAAATATCACAGAACCCTGGTCGCATTTCTTATTAGCCGTTTTGTCTCTGTCTACTTATGTATGCTCCGTCTTTCATTAATGCGTTCGCTTTTATTTTATTTTTGTACATTAACAGAGCTGAAAATGTTGATTTCGAAGCCGCGAAGATTTTGTTTTGAAAAGCCGCATCTGAAACGGCGTCAGACACGGAAGTTCTGAAACGTAACTTCCCTGTTTCCTCATTCATGGAACGAATATATAAACTCATTAAAGAATGTAGTAATTCCCATTTCGGATGTGTGCATCGGTTTAGATTCTGTTATCTTGCTCTATATCTAATACAGTTTGCAGGCAGACAACTATATGACTCGGTCGTAGAGACTGGTATACTGGAATGCGGGCACTGTTTAAAACGTTGGTTAGAGAGATTTTCCCACTTCAGACTCGCATTCAAATATCTTCGATGATCTTATTAGACGATACCTTCAATTGCCAGTTGAAGTATGATTATCTGTTTTTAAGAAGATAAAGGAATTAACTTCATATTGCAAGTTTCCCTGCATGGGGAGGGATAGGAGCAAAATGCGTCAGATAATTGCCGCAAATGTACATACTACAATGTACTCTCGCTGAAATAACCATCCGATGTTTGTTCATAGAGTATTTGCCCACCAGCCGTAAATGGGCAATAGTCTGCTGAAAATATCACTTAATTAGAGATACTACCAGTGGATTATCGATCGCCGCGATACGACCCATATCTTCTTAGAATACCGCATTAACCAATCCCAAATCACGCCGCTAATTTCATTAAAGTTGCGTTACAAGGGCTCGGCGGGGCTGCGCATTGATCAGGGCGGTGGACGGTGGAGTCGACATTGCCCTTCACGCCGAGGAGGGCAGGGTGGAAACGCGACAGAGATGGATAGAGAGAGAGAGAGAGGGAGAGAGAGAGAGAGAGAGAGAGAGAGAGAGATAGAGATGGGGAGAGAGAGAGAGAGAGAGAGAGAGAGAGAGATATGGAGAGCGAGAGAAAGAGAGAGAGAGAGAGATGGAGAGAGAGAGCAGAGATGATAGAGAAAGATGGAGAGAGAGAGAGGGAGAGAGAGAGAGAGAGAAAGATGGAGAGAGAGAGAGGGAGAGAGAGAGAGAGAAAGAGAGAGAGAGAGAGAGAGAGAGAGATGGAGAGAGAGAGAGAGGGGGAGAGAGGAAGAAAAAACAAGATAGAGAAAGGGGGTGGGGGATGGGGGAGTGGTGAAGGCGAAAGAAAGAGATCCTTTACAATGACCCGCCAGATAAAACCATAAAAGTAGATAACATAAAACATAGTGGGAGATGGAAAAGGTGAGAGAGAGAGAGAGAGAGACACACACACACACACCCACACATACACACACACACACACACACATACACACACACACACACACACAACCAAGATGAACGATATGAGTTTTGTTTTGATAAGTGAATAAAGAATGGCAACTGTCAAGTCAAAGTATACAACAAACTTTTTTATATTTTGAACAGCTTTCAATGTTAAAAAAGAAAACAAAATCAGTTCCGGCGTAGAAACAGTTTGAAGAGATGACATGTTTTGATAGATATAAAATGGTCAGTTATTACTTCAGAAGAAAACATCGATATGTCATCATCACGAATAATACGCTGTTAAGTTCATTTCATTTTCTCTCTTTGAGAACACATAGCCGAGATGAATATTCATGTGTGATAATACCCGATGAATTTGGTTCACTTGTCACCTTGGCGAGATGGCAATCCTACTAAGCCGAGTGTAAAAGATTGATGACGCTGATAACGGGAGAGGGTTTAGCGGATTGCATCTTGTATAATGCCAACTTGTACACCGAGAACAAATTACCGTGGATACGTGGTGTACGGGGGGAATCCCTTGCGATATCAAGTCCGTTGTCATGGTTACGGTAAAGGGATCGCATCACACCTCCATCTTCTTGATGAACGTGTGAAAATAGTATTTATTTACATTATCGTAATGAAAACCACTCGCACGGCAAAATGATGGTATGTAGTGAACATGTCTGTCGCGTTTAAAGTAAGCGACGGTATGCCCTCCGCATCATTAAACGACCTCAATAAAAACCAGTATACCTTAACTCTTTCCAAACATCATGGAATTTTGCACATATTTAGCACGTATCTTTGCGATGCCAACTGTGGAATTTTAAGGTCAGATATACTATAACTCCCGTAGAATAAATGAAAATCTAACTAGTTTTCACTGAGATTTGACTATTTTCGTGGTAGAAAAAAAAATAAGCTCGATCAATTATCG